>MQRK01200017.1:24331-35470 GCA_001938485.1 Girardia tigrina
ATATATATATATATATGATCATGTAATCAAATGTGTCATCAAGGTTTTATTTGAAAATATTGAACAGAGAGGTTGAGTGTAATCCACCGAAATTGATTTCCAAAATAAATGTAGAAAAAATTGTGTTCAATATCTTTTAATTATTCTTAATAATATTGTAATAATTTTATTATTATGAGTATGATTATTATTATATTTGTTTGCTTTCTTTTAAATAATCTTCGATATTTATGTTTCATATGACAAGAAGCACTTCTCTCACTTACTATCATCGAAAATTGAAGATTTTAAGTTGGTTTAAAATTTCTTTTAATTTCAATGGCATTAGGAAATGCGACTGTCAAACAGTCACAGTTAATGTGATTAGCAAATACTTGTCGTAATTACTAAGAAACATAAAACCCCTAAATTTTCTCTTTTAGAAAAATCAATATGAAATTACGAAAGTAATTAGAATATTCCAAAACAAATTAGTAAATTGAAAGAAATTGTCGTCATCTAAAAACTGCTCAACTATCCTTTCTTAACCTTTTCTTTATAGGATCGCTCTGATTGTTATTTTTACAGAGCTATAGTTATAATGAGTCAAGTTTTGTTTACTTTCGTAAGGACTCTAACCGGAAATAGACTTTATAAGTAATACAACCTATATAACAGCCCTAAAAGTTGCAACATCTCTGGAAACGTTCATTTCAAGTAGTAGCACAAAATGTTGAATTGTTGTAGGTTCTTCAAAACTTCTTATAGTTCGTTATAAAATATTAAATTATGCTGAACTTAAAAGTTTGGGACATATTTGTTTTAAAAAACGTCCAAAAATAAAAAAGTAATTTATTATTATAATAATTTTTTCTCAACTGCATCAAAAAAGAAAAGAAGAATGTCTAAAAGATCCTCATCGTCCTTTGATTAATCTCGTTTGCTTAGAACAAAACTTCTCCCAAAGGAAATTTTTGTTTTGGTTAATATTATTATAATACTAAAAACATCACATGAAATCATTAATAATTAATTATAATTCATTCATAATTAATTAAATATTTTTTTGTTGAAAGAAAACAACATCAAAAGATTAAAAATCATCAATATAATTAATAACGAAAAACTGTTTTTGCAGATGATCAAAACTGAAACAATCTAATTAAAGTTAATTAAATTTAAATAAATAAATCTCAATACATTCAACTATACTTATCAAAAAAGTTTATTTTATAAACCCCTGAAGTTTTTCTTTGGCTGAAGGTGAATATTTCTATTACATTTTTCAGTGTTATGAGAGCTAAGAGGACAGGGACCAAAGTTAGTGTGTCAGACTATGGCTTCAGTAGTAAAAATGTTTCATTCAGAGATTTGTAAATATATTTATCCTTTAATAAAAGTTTCTATTTCGCCGGATCCCCAGGTTTCCCCGAAGATCGGACGGTGGTAGCAGAGGTCGGTATAAGAATCAGGAGCTTAGACTCGTTGTGTTGGTTCCATTTTATATTACGGGATTTGAGTTGATTTGAATGGTTTTCAAAATTAATTTGATTTAAAATTTTCAAAAAAAGACTTCAAATTTGTGTTAACTTTTATTATAAAATTCAAAAATGAAAATAAAATAATCCTTCAATTGAAATTTAAAAAAATGATCGTCTTCCTTCTCAAATATCAACACCAATTGTGAAAACAACCGCACTCGTCCAATCAAAAAATATTCAAAAGTTATCATAATAATTTGTACAATCGTTACAGCACAAAACATTTTATCGAACACAAAATAAAATCAGTCTTACAAAAAATAAAAGTAAAATAACTGATTGTAATTAATCGGAGAAACTGTGCTACGATTCAAAATTAAAACTTATTAAAAGTGAAAGTAAATTTTTTTGTTTTATTTTCAACCACTCGAGCAAGTATTCGCTTTGATTTTTTGGCCAATCAAAACGAGTTTACAACTCAAAACTCTCTCGGCTCACCACATAATTGTTCTCTCTCACCTCAACACAAAATCTCGGCACACATACACCGAACGACACACTCTCTCATCATAACATATGCTGACCAAATTTGAAATTGGTACAAATATGAACATTACTTGTATGAGTCATCGAGTAATAAAAATAATTCATAATAATAATCCTTTGTTCGTCGTAACGAACAAAACTCAATGTTATATTTTATTTAAATTTAAATATTTTAATTATATCACACCAAGATAAATGTTCAAGCAATATAATGATCAATAATTACCATTCAAAATGTGTGATACTCTCAATTTAAATTTGTCTTTTGAGAGGAGAGAATTCGGAAATTGAGTATAAATAAATAATAATTATAAAAGTCACGAATTTGACAAGTTGACAAATAACTAGCAAATTCACAACTTTTACCATAAAAAAATAATTAAACGGTGAACAATTAATCAAAATAAAAAGAAACTAAATCTGACTTCGAACAACTTTTTAATAAAGAAAAATCACATGCATTGTCCATATTCATAAACTGGATAATAATCATAATATTGTTATGACATAAAATTTTTGGTATTGATCTCTATCAATTTATCGATTTTTAATTATAATTACAATCCACAATTTTGATGATCTCGCACTCCCATCCTTTCGATGTTCTGATCGTGTCACCTAACTTTGCTCATTGTTGGACGAAACGAAAGTCTGGGAAAACCGAACAAAAAAACAATTTCGACAAAATCACACTTAAATAAAGAATCTAACAGCCTCCTGACACACAAAAAAAATAAAGTCATATATTCCAATACACAAACAAAAATGTACATTTACATTTACACAGCAATCCCTTCCAATGTAGTGAACACTGCAATAATAATTCAATATATAATAAATTTCAAATGTGATTTCAAACAGTTTCTGTTCTAGAAATTTTTCTTATTTAAAATTTGTTTTTCCTATACTATTTCCGAAACATTTTCTTCATCTCTCTGTTTATTATAAATTTATAAATCCTTTTCTGCTACCTAATCTCACATAACTATTTCTATTGGGTTTGAGATTTGTTTATAATTCTCCATCATTTTTCCTCGTTTTATTACGATTATATTTTACGATTTTTATCATAAAATCTGTAAAGCAGTCTTAACAGTTTGATGGATTATTTATATTATCTCAAAATCATTAATTAATGCATTAAAAATGATACTTTAAGATAAAAGGAAAAACATCTATTCCCAGTTTGTAAGCTTTGAAAATAATTATTAGTTAAAAGGAGCATCAAATCTCTCGGGTCGGATATTCAACCCATTAACTGCCTCTGTATTAATCTCATCAGTTTTGTTAATATAATTTTATTTTATATATTTAAGTTAAACTAATATTGCCCCAAATTATTTTGTTATTTATCTTCATCATTATTACATTTCATTATTATTATTTTTATTATTATTTAATTAAATTAAAATTTATTAAATTTGGTTAATATTAATACATATTAAAATAAAGAAATATTAAAGTGAAGCTTCGTTATCTTCACTAACCTCTCTTCATGATACAAATACACTATTTAAAAAATTATTTCTCAAAAATATTATAACTTTTAATCCGTTTATTATTTATTTTAAAATTTATATTTTAAACTTTTATTAATTACCGTATTTTTCCGTGTATAAGATCCCCTCTTATTTTTAGGTATGCATTTTTGGAAAAAAATTCAAAAAGTACCTTAATTCATTCCAGAAAATAAAATGAAATATTTTGTGTTGGAGAAATATTTCAAATATTTACTAATTTTTAAAAATTCGCCTTAAATTTTCATGAAATTTTGAAGAAAAAAGGGTGTCTTATACACGGAAAAATACGGTATTTTACTATTGAAATATATACGCCTATCTCCCGATTTACACGGTACTTGTTTTACACGTTTTCGCTTTTAAAATTAATGTTTAAAAAACGTTTTAGTATAAATTAATTTTTAAAAAAAATTGGAAATTAATAAAATAACAATTTCTATCATATTAAACAGATTTAAATTTAAATTAAAATATACATCTAAAAGCGAAAACGTGTAAAATAAGTACCGTGTAAATCGGGGGATAGGTGTATATTGTTGTTTAGGTAAACATTTATTTGGTTTAATATAATAATTTAATTTTGTTTATTTTAAAAAAATCCCCTTTTTTAATTTAAAACTTTAAGAATTATTTAATTTTTTAAAAAAATTCGAATTAAAAATCTTAAATTATTAGGCGAAATGAAAGTTAAACTAACTCATTATATTTATATTTATAACAGTGAATAAAAACCACCTATAAACTATAATATTGCTTTTGAAAGAGTCATTGATCACCACACACATACACACAATAATCATGATACACGATATAACGCCATCAGTACAGGCATTTTTTCTATGTGCAAAATGGGGGCGCACCTTACACTTATTGCACATATTCTTAGTGTTCTTTCCTCAGACCTCCTGAAGTAGTGGTATTGATATATCCAACACCATCATGGTGAATATAAAGAAGCAAGTGTGCTATACCTCCACGTTGTCTTGATTCATGAGGTTCTTCTGTCATCAATAGACACATAATTACAGTTCTGCGGAAATCTAAATGGGACAATTCTGATTTAGGGTGCAAAATGTGGAGCATTCTCCATCCTGCATTGATAGATATATTCAAAGCATTTGTAAAGTGGCCATCACCACCTTTTTCCTCAGATTCTGGGTCGATATTGACCGAGAAGATTATCCAAAATGTAGATACCTAAACCTATGTTGTATTTGGATATTAGCATTGACTGTTTTACGCGTTCAGTATTTCGTCCTACTCGTCGATGCGCAGTTGCCTCGACCAGATGGTATCGACAATTACTGTCATATGCTCCACTGAGCTTCAATTCTAAATCAGAGAGTATAACTCGGTGAGCACCTCCTGATCTATTTTAACGGATTGTTCCAGTCGCTTTGAACCCTTCATCGTGTAAATGGCACAACAAATCATAAGAAGTAAAAAAAATATCAAAGTAGATTATTTTGAGTTCAGAAACGTATAAATTTCCAAGGGAAACCCTCTTTTTACCACAGTACCTCACACGCGTCGAGACATTGTAAAGAAAGTGAGAATAGTCAAGCTAAACTATTCTCGTTACGTTTAGATCATAAGTCTCAGACACGCATAGAGTACTGCGATTAGAAAGGAAGGCCCTTAGAGATGCACAGCGACACGACATTGATATAATTTAATATATTTGTTCTACTCGCTCTAGTGTTTAATTATTTCATTTTTATATTTTTATTTTTTTATTATTCTTACTTTTTCTGGTGTATTTAATATCATATTTTCCCTTCACCTCTATGTTCCCCAATCTCTCGGTTTCCTCATGAAGAACAGTGTAGTAAATCGGGCTTTGGTGACTGAAGGAATCCTTGTGGGACCCAATAGTGTCCTGACCGACGAGCATGCAGTAGAAGTCGTGAAAGGAAGCGTCGAGTGAAGGGCAGGGTGCCCCTGTAAATAGTTGTAAATAGGAGCAGTAGTTCAAAGTAGATGCTATTATCCTGTAAATATTAAACGCCTTTAGTCGAGGATCTATCAGGTCGCGAGATTAGTGTAGTCGCATTATGGAATATGGCAGTCAAGTAGTTTATTGTTGGATACGAGAGGGACAGTTCCAGTGAATCCAGTGGTAGATGTATCCGACAGTAGAGGGGTTAAGTGTAACTAGTTGTATGTAACAACTGATGCAAAATGACGAACTATTTGAGGACATTGAGTGGACACCAGGTTGTAGGGATTATTCAGAAGGAATAGCGACTAATTTACGTTATGTAGAAACTAGAGATAACTATTGTGATTTTGTACACAGATTGTTTAGACAGTAATGATTGACTTAACATTATTTAATACGTAACGATCGGATTTGAATTAGATTATTTGTTATGTGATTAGAGGAAGATGATTTTCGGAAGCGCGGTTGAACAATCAAAGAAATAACCGATCATCACGTTATGAGAGTAAGGCGATGTAACCAACGCTCATATTGCGAAAGATGTAGGTAACGTCTATAAATTTGTGCGAATGGTAATATCGGTTAATAGAATAGTTATCGCGATAGATACCGATAATTGGAAAATTTTAATTGCAAATCTTCCGATCTGTCAATGACTATCGGATTAATAGTTTATAAATATTTTGATCGTCTGATCATTCATTTATCTAAGAATATGGTTAGTAAACAAATCTCCATAAAGACACGGAGGAGTTTGCCCTGTAAATAGTTGTAGATAAGAGTTGTCATATGACGGACAAAGGACTGTTGTGTATAACAAACACTAGTTGCCTTTACCCGAGAAGCCTTCGGCTCACTGGGTTAGATGACTGTAAGTGCCGTATTCAAAGCAATGGAAATGGTAGAGATAAATGGTGTCGATACACGAACGTTGACTTTCTGTTAATTTCCGAATTGTTGCAGAATTCTATTTGAAAATCTTGTTTAGCATAGAAAACAAGTTATAGAAAATAAACATAGAACAAAAAAATTATTCTAAATATATAAACGTATGAATATACATATATACATATTGGTTCGTATGCATAGAGAAAATAATTATAGAAATATAAATAAGTACAGAAAGCAAAAAGAATAATAAAACGTAAATCTGACAATAATCTTTGGATAAGAACAAAATGCAACTCCGATATTAGCCGCTGAATAAAACATGAATCTGGTAAATAAATTCCGACTGACAACAATTTTGATTATTCAATTTAGATATAATTTGTTGTTAAATTTTGTTTAAATATACTTTATCGTAAATTTGAACATATGTTAAGGAGATCCGTTAAGGAGTAATTATAAGCATGTACTAGGTCTTAGAGTTCACTTAGAATTTTTATTACTTAACGAATCTATTGTAGAAATTAAAGACGAGAAGTATTCACAAGAGATGAAGTTGGAGATTACATAAATTATAACTAATCTATAAAACAGGCGAAGAACTTTTTGGAGATGGCGCAGGTCGACCACAGTATGCATAGGGGCATGTGTTCCGATCTTCGCTTATTTCCTTGAGGTTCTCTTCGTCCGGTTTAATTAATAAATTAATACAATAAAATATTTGAACATAATGCGAAATAATATCAACCCCATCAGATATTGAGACCACCAGTAGGGCAATACTCGTTACTGGTCAGAACCCGAAGGCGCTCCGAAGAACACACAACTCGTTGATGTGCGTGGAGGAGGTGCGTCTGTTCCCTTAAATAACGAATGATTATCGAGAGGAATACGCAGTACATAGGAGTTGCCTTTGAACTCTAAAAACGGATGGGGGCTCTGAGTCAACAAAAATGTTGTCGAGAGGAGGGAACACGACAATTATGTGTTTACACGGTTCAAACATTTCCTTTACAATTTCGAGAAGGCGGTCAACTATACGAAATCCCAAAGGCTCTTGGTTGCGTTGAGTAGACTTGCCAGTATAAATCTTAATGGCATATGAAACCCATCTGGACCAGCCAATACCCACAGATAGTAACCAAATCGAATGCGCTTTTGTTTGATAAACATATAAGCTCAGTATTTCCCATAGTACGGTATCATTGATTCATCAATATTTAACTCTGAATGAACAATCCCACGTTTTTTTAATTCTCATTCAAACGATTATAAATGGGAGAAACTTTCGCCACCTTGTTACCTTGTTCCAGGCTGTAATTATCCGCCAAGTGGTAATAGGTCTTGATATGGCAATATCTTTCACGACTCATTGATTTGGCTACCAATGAAACTTGTAGATTTGGTTGTCTGCTCCAGAAGTTTCGCTCTGATGAAAAGCTATGATAGTCTGATAGGAGTACTATGTAGCATATACTGTAGGTTGAAGATGGATTTCGTTTAACATATAGTCATCAAAAGAGGTCTTTCACAACTCATACTCTGACATCGGCAATAATTCCAAATGTTTTTCGAGAGTGTCACATTATATGTTCGGAATGGGATTGTCAAAATTATATCTCTTTCTCCCTCTTCTATTGGAATCTTTTTTCGTCTCCTTTTACATCAGAAATACCACAGGAATCGTCTTCTATATCAAGTTCTACCTTCACAGGCGTTTCAGGAAAAAAATCTTCAACTATGTCTTCTTCATCCGTCTCACAGTCTGCATCTCCATTTTCTGGTGGTAATATGACGACATTGTTTGTCCTCTGGATATTATCGCTTTGTAGAGCCTCACTAAAAGTAATGAAATGCTCCGTTAGGCAAGGGTTTGTTCTCAATACTCTACGATAGTTTGGCTAAGATATTTCTAAGCTGTCCATCTGATGATGTTGACTGTTCAACTCTTAAGAGCCCCGGACCTCCAGACGAATATACAGTGTGATCATAAAGTAACTACCAGGTTTAAACTGCAATAAATTTTGAATTATATAGTATTTCTTTTTAATTATAAAGGTATCTTGCAGTTTATTCTTTAAAATCTAATTAAAAGTACATAGTTGACTCATTAATGCGGCAGTCTGTGGAATAAACAAATTGTAAAAATTTACCATTCCGCAGAATCTCTTGAGTTGTTTATTAGTGGTCGGTTCAGTGAACTCCATAATTACTTTCACTTTGCTCGGTATTTGTCTGACCCCATTTTCACCAATGGTGTGTCCCAGAAATTCTGCTTCTTTCATAAAAAATAGGCATTTATCCTTGTTAACTACTAGATTAGCCTTTTTTAACGCCGTCATGATTTTCGTCACATGATTGGGAGTGTAATTCCGTTGATTCCGAAGCGATTATTATGTCGTCGAGGTACGCTGCTTCAAACGGATACGGTCGAAGGACGATATCGATAGTTCTCTGAAATGTTGCTGGAGTGTTGCGGAGACCAAATGGCATAAATAAAAATTCAAACATACCGAATGGTGTGACTATTGACGTTTTTTCTATGTCTTCTGGTGCCATAGGTATTTGAAAGTACGCTTTCTCCAAATCGATCGTAGCAAAAAAAATTTTTGTTTGTAGACTGAAGTATATCGTCGATCCTGGGAATCGGGTAACAGTTCAGGATTGTTTTTTGATTCAGAAGTCTATAATCGCCACATATGCGGAATTTCGAGCCTTTTTAGACTACAACTATAAGCGATGTGATTGCGGATTGTGACGGTCTGCATGTCTTCTGATGAATTATGGTTTTGAACCATTCTTTCACTGTTTGAAGCTTTTTGCCGAATAGATATATGGCTTACTGACATCGCGGTTGTTCAGAAAGATGAATTTTGTGGAAGACCTGATTGTTGTTTCTGGATCCTATGATGTCAGTTTTCTGTTGCTGCTCAGTTTGACAGTGTTCAGTTGGATTTTGTTGGAGTTGTAGTCAATGATAAACCAGAAATGTGACAAGAAATCGTCCCCCAGAATGGGTTGATTACCCTCACACACATGAAGGGTCCGGGAACACGTCAATTAGTCGTAGCAAATTGATCGAGACACAATTCGTCGGGGATTTATGATACTATCTTCAGATATTATTATCTTCAGACATGGACTCGGTCCGGCAACACGTCAATTAGTCGTGGAAAATTGGTCGGGACACAATTCGTCGAGGCGACAATCTTCAGAAAAACTGATTTTTTAGTTGTTCTGAAGATGACAGTTAATTCGTCGAAATTAATAAACAATTTTAATTGGCTTTCGAATTTTAATTTTAAGATTCAAATTTTAGATAAAATAAAAAATTCAAGTAAATTTTAGAAAAAAATCTGTATATAATAAAATATAAAATAATAAAATAAAATATAAACATAATTATAAATAAAAAGAAAATATAAATATAATTTTTTTGGCTATGAAGCATTAGTTAATTTTCATTTCCTTGATCGAAATTTAAATAATTAAATATTATTTAAGATTAAAATCAAATTAAAAACTTAACGTTAAATATTTTAAATAATACTTTAAAATTGAAGTTTTCATTTTCTCTAAATTTTACTTGAATTTTTACTTTTCTTCTAAATTTAACTTGAATTTTTCATTTTTTCTGAAATTTACCCGAGTTTTTCATTTTCATAACGCTATTATGTCGGCACTATTTTGTCGGTTCGCTATTTTGTCGGGTCACCACTTTTTATGGTATAAACTCAACAGAGATTCCATGTTTTTTCAAAAAAATTTCATGCAAAAAATTCCATAAATCCCCGACGAATTGTCACCTCGACAAAATATCTTCGATGAATTGTCACCCTCGACCAATTGTCGCCGACGAATTGTGTCCCAACAAATTTTCCACGACCAATTGACTTCGACCCAAAAGGTCCAGGGATATAATCTGCATTGTTAACGGTCACTGTGAGTTCTAAATCACCGTAGAATTTAATTGCTGAATCGTTGGCGGTATAAAAGATTATTCGACAAGGGCGTCTGACTCGGAATTTTGATACCGGCAAGCAAGAAACCGAAGCGCCGGTATCTATCACAAAATTGTTGTCTATGCTCAAAATGATTAATGAATTAACGCATTGCTGTAATGGTACCGTCACGATGTCTATTTTCGAGGTACCACATCGTTTCTCTGAAGATTAAATGAACATAAAGAACCATCATCTAGTGTTTTGCATTTCAATGCCCTGTTGCCGAATCTTTTGTGATAATAGCACAATGTCCCTTGACTATCATTTAATTTTCGATTTAGTGCCAAAATTTCCGATTTGATATCCTCTAACTCGTTGTGCGATGGGGTGAGTGTCGTCGTGGAGGCCGGTACTGCTAAGATGTTCGACGATACTTGGTCATATAATAAATCCGCTAATTCTGTTATATGATCGATATCTTTGACCATGTAACCAATAATATGACATCGAATTGACGGTGGAAGTGCTTCAAGAAATTTGAATTTTGATACCTCAGAGCAATTGATGTTAGCGTTTGTAGGGGATTCCGTGTCTCCACGATATTTTTGACAGAGAGGTGGACAGAAAACGGTAATAATCGCCTTTCATTTTTAAGAACACTTTAGCTTCACCGCCATTTGAAGTCACCAACAAGAACTCATCAGGTAAGGCTATTATATTAGTGCAGACTTTCAATTCTTTTTTAATTTGACTTCGGTAGGTTTTAATCAATGGAAGTCGAGAAGGATCTTTTTGTTCAATGCTACTCATCATCCTCCATGACGCTCTCCGACTTCCGA
>MQRK01200025.1:0-12076 GCA_001938485.1 Girardia tigrina
TCATGATTTCCAAATTCATAAATGGTTTTTATAAAACTACCTAGTTTTAAAATTCGAAACTAAAAGTGTTTTTGTGCAATTCAAAACGATAAGGACAGCTTACATGTTTAGAAGTTGTGAATCGCAATACTAAATATTTTGCAATAATTTATGTTCAATTAATTAAAAAAGTTATCAATTAATCAACAGCTCTGAATTAAGTCATGGACAAAGGTAAAAACATTGCATCGCCAGTTAAGAAAATCATCTTGAATGTCGTAAAGAAGGAAAATATTTTCGTGAAATATCCAAGGATATTGGAGCTTCAAAGGCAGCCTTATGTCAGCTAGTGCAGCGATTTAAACAATATAGAACCACAAAAAACTTCAAATCATCTGGGCGTGTAAAAGTCACTAAGGAATGGATGATAAAAAGCTATTAAGTTTGAGCAAAGAGGATCCTCGAAAGAGAGCTGTGGACTTTAAATGGTGAAATGAGTCCTAATTACAATGTCGAGTGTAGCATTTCTACTACTAAACAACGACTCAATAGTGGAGGTTTGTTCGGACTGTCCAACAAAAAGCCACTTGTTTCTGTCAAGAATCACAATGCCTTCATTGCCTTTACGAATAATCACATTGGTTGGTATATTCAGCAGTGGTCCAAGGTACTTTTCAGCGATGAAAGTAAGTTCAATCTCTTAGGATCCGACGGAATTAAGTATGTACGACGTCTTGTTGGTACCAGAAATTATCCCAAATATCAATTGCCCTTAGTAAAACATGGAGATGGTTCGATCATGGTATGGGGCTGTTGTAGCCGGGATGGCGTAGGTCCAATTTATCGCATTGAAAAAATAATGGATGAAAATCTCTTTATGCAAATCCGCAATGACATCATGCTGTCTCGTCAGAAAACCAAAATTGGCTGCAACTGAATATACCAGGAAGATAAGGACCCCAAACGTACTTCAAAGGTGGTTATTCAAGCACTTTTTCAGCAAAAGAAAATTCGAATTTGTGAATGGGCATCTCAATCGCCAGATCTCAACCCATTAGAACATCTTTGGGAATTTGTTGGAAGAAAGTTGACTGTTTTTAAGGCATCAATGATCAGGAATTATTCGAAAAAATCAAGGGAATTTGGTACAGCATTCCAATTGATGTTTGCATCAATCTAGAGAACAGTATGCCTTTTCGGTGTCTATCAGTAATAAAGTCAAAGGGATATCCAACAAAATATTGATTTTATTTTCTTTTTTTGAACATTACAATAGAGTTCTAGTCATCATTTTCCTGTATATTTTCCTGTATATGCAGAAATATAATTTTAATAGAACTGTTCTTATCATTTTGAACGGGACAAAAAACGCTTTGAGTTTCGAATTTTGAAAATAGGTAGGGTTTTTATAAAAACAATTTATGAATTTGGAAATTGCGATAAAAAATGCACAAAACAACATATAAATTGTTAATATTATTTAGTCTTTTAATCAATATTTTTTTAAAAATTTGAAAAAATGCCGTATTTATCATTTTGAGCGCTACTGTATATCACTTATAATTTTATTCACATTATTATAATATTGACGCACACAATAAATACAATATTACTTTTGTACGCATCCAATGCCTTTTTGTAATGAAAACAGTTTCAAAGAAATTTCATTACACAAACAACAAACTGTTTGATACTAAAGCGGGAATTTTGGTATGGATAATTGTATTCCAATTTAACATTTGCTAAATTAATTATTTATTTCTTTTCCATTTGACTTTTATCCTAGGAAGAGTCATTCATTGTTCTTTATTATCTATCATTATTATAATCAATGAAATGTGTTTTTTCAATAATATTCGCTAAATCGTGTTTATTTGTTTTGTGTGATTCCAACACCAATTATATAATTAATTATCTGAAACACGATCAATTTTTGTCTTTACAAAATTGTCTTTTATAAACTTATTTTGTCTATTAAAACGTAATTGCAGCGTAATTGGAAATTTATTTACATTCTATTATAATGTTAAAGCTTTTGTGTTCTAACACACTAATATTATCTTTTTTTTATCACTTTACTCATTTTAGTATTAATTAATTGGTTTTAGTGTCTTAACAATACCAGGTTGGGAGAAAGTTATGCCCCACTTTTCAAGGTAACCAATGGTTAGTAACATTTTTTCCTTGAAAGATTAATGTAACAAAATTTTTATTTGAGTTCAAATAACCAAAAAATTATTTAAATATTTAAAGTTTCAACTATCAAGGTCAATTCACTTATTCAAACCCTTTCGGAAGCTTTCAACGATGGTGTTAAGTTCTTGGGTGGTAATTTCATCTCAATCTTTCTTCATACCTGACTTCAAGGTAGCCACTGTTGTGTATGCTTCTGTTCCAAGATCAACCAGATTGAGATGTCGAAGGGGTTTAAGTCTGGTGAATAACTTTGCCAAAAATCCTTACCCCAGAATCCCGCAAAGAGTTGATTAAGGAAAGCGATTACTGACGCAGCTCCATAGGTCGAGGCCCAGTCCTGTTGTACCATAAATTTAGCCTGGCCAAAGTGATTTGTACCCCGTGGCTCCATCACATTTATCAGAATGCTTTGTTGATAAACTTGAGCATCAGCTTTCACATTTCGATTGGGATCTTTCCGGTAGAACATATGCCTGTCCATACCATCAATGACTTCGGGAAATGTTTCTTGATCATCAATTTAGCCGCAAAAGTGTTCTTCAAACCATGCTGGAGAAGTTGACGAAGATTCTGACAGTTATGGATAGGGGGAATCCTAAAATCTTCTCATCCGTGAATAACACTTGCTTCAATCAACTACCAACAAGCAGGTGCAACATATTGTTCACTTTTCATTAATTGCTCAAAAGGTTTGCCAGGTTGATTCGGTAACTAACGCAGCCTAAGCGTTTATGGACAATCGTTCGCACACTTTTTGTCGATTCCCAAGTCTCTGGCCAACTTTCTTATCGAGCGCAAAAAGATTTGGCGGATCTTTCAGTAAACCTTGTTGATATTGACTGGAGTGACTGTAGTTGGCGGACAGCTGCTCCGAGGTCGATCCATCTCGTTTTCTAACTTCTTGTGTCGTTTCATGGCCCTGTTAACCATTCTCTTCGGATAAGCCGTCATAGAAATATTTTGCTAGCTAGTTTTTATGGTTTTCAAACAATTAATTGATTGTGATCAATCTCTTTTCCTTAAAATATGTAAAGTTTATTTTTGTACTTTTTTGTAAATATCTATTAAAACAAGTAGAATAAAATAAAAACAACAGAAAAGTCTCTGGGCAATACACGCGCTCAATGATTTTTTAGAAGTGTGACAGAACTTTCTCCCACCCTGTAGATTCACTATATTATCTAAAGTGGAAAGTTGGTACAAAGTTGGTACCTAAATTTAATTTTCACGGGTTTCGAAACACCTATAATTTAGCATCAACAACTAGTGTATGTACGGGTCCATGTTACAACTAGGCTCAAAACTATCGCACTAATTACACCCAAACTTTTCAAAGTTGTTGTAGACATCCCTGGAAAGATTTCTGCCTAAGGACTTTAATTGATTTAATATATTGAAAAACGAAGAAACATATTTTAAGTAAGCACTGATTATTTCACACTTCACGAGAGCCTACTTTATGATTTATTTTTGTCATTTTATAAATATGTTATATCAAAGGAAGTTCCACTGATAATATTCAAGAACGAAACATGTCGTGAATTATGAAAAAATAAATGGTTACTTGAAAGTTATATATAAGTCAGTGAGTTCAGATTATGACTACTTTATCAGTCTAAAATTACAATCACGGGATTTACAGCATAAGGGAATGTCACATTGATTAAAACCTAATATCGGTGGAATTGCCTTTTCCGTGCCAGTCAAGTGTTATACGGATTGACGACCGACGCGTAATGAGAATCAAAGTGATTCCTAGGCAACGGTCATTTTTCTATATAACTCGATAATTGTGCAGGGATCAGCTCGCAATGCCGGTTCTTTCGGTATGAAATTCGCTCTCGTGTCGTTTTTATTTGATTCAATATCAAAAAACAAAAAAAATGTTATTTCATAATTCGCTCATATGACAATTGAATAGATACAGAATTAAAGGACATCCGTTTGTCATCCCAGGGGTATATCCATATCCATGAAGCAGGCCACCTCTTCAAATAGTTTAAACAAATTGAAAAACATTAGATATTTTAAATTTTATTGATTATTTTAAAATTTTGTTATTTCTTTTGAAACCTTTATGTAGATGTCTTCAACGATTTCTTAAAGCGCCTGCAATCGGTGCGATAGTGTCTGAGTCCTTTCGGTATATACATAAGTACATTTTATACACAAAAAGATAAGAAACCAATAAGTTTAAGACAACAATTATATATAGAAAAATATAATTTTATAAATAATTTTTTTCACATGAGATAATTAAAAGAATTTTCAATAAAATATCTCCCGTCTAAAATTTTCCTGAATGTTTATAAAATACTTTTTTTCAACATTTTGATGATTCGAAAGTTTTCAATCATAATGTTTTGTAAAAATTATTTTAAGAAAATGTAAAAAGTATCAAAATATCCATAACTAAATATAATATTAAATAGACATACTTTCATGATTGAACCAAGTAAATAAATATGTTATGAAACCTCGTTTACATGGATTTCTTAATTACAAGAGAAAAGTATCTGATCTTAGTTATAATATTATAGTTATAATATTTATAGTACAATATTCCTGGTAATTAAGGGGTCACTTTTAGTTTGCAATGAAACATGTCTAAATGATATTAATTTTCGCAATGTGTTTCCTCATATCAGCTTCAAAATTACAATTTCTAGATTTTTTATTAATTCATATTTTTATAATTAATCAGATCCATATTGTCTCCGGCTTGTATATAAGCAAGGGATCCGGCTATAAGACGTTTTTAATGCTCAAAATATGTTTTTTTTTATTATTCAGAATAATAAATAAACTGTTTTTATTTTTCCGTCTAAATAAAAGATATTTAATTAATGAAATTTTAAAACAAATTTTATTCTATTTTTACGCAACAATATTTGTATTAATAGATTATTTTACTATTAAACTTTCGTTGTCATAGTATCATTAAATAAACTAAATTGTTTTTAGTTAATTATTTTTATCATTCTTTGAATTTATACATAAAATGTACATAGTATTTTATTTAATATTAATATGATTCAGTCTCAAACGATCTACTGATATAATGATTGGTGGGAAAAGTGTTCTCGTTTGTGGTTACGGAGAAGTAGGAAAAGGTTGTTGTCAAGCTCTCAAAGGCTTGGGAGCTTTTATATGCGTCACAGAAATTGATCCAATTTGTGCCTTACAAGCATGGTATACTTTAGTTTCAGATCGTAATTTATATATAAAGGAAACAGTATGGACGGATTTAGAGTTGTTAAAATCGATGAAGTGATTCGTTCGGTGGATCTGGTAATCACTTGTACTGGCAACAGATCGGTTTTGCAACGATCCCATATGGATAAGATGAAGAATGGTTGTGTAGTTTGTAACATGGGGCATTCCAGTACAGAAATTGATGTGGTAAATGATTTTTTCGTACTGTAGTGCATTACATTATACATATTTTATAATACTTATTTTATTAATAAATCTCAAACATTTTATATATTTTTTCAACATGAAGGAGGTTTGATAACCTCTTAATCGATACCATCCATTTAATTTCATTTTATTTGTGAGATATAATTAATAACTGTATAACTGTATAAATTAATATATAAAATAATAATTAATAACTGTATAAATTAATAACTCTCTATTTAGAATTTAGATAAATTAAAATGTCATTAAATATGACATATTTTGAGGTTGTTTAAATAATCAAAAATAATAGGCGAGAATTTAATTTTTGTAGTTAAATAAAATTTAGTGAAGTATTTTCGTTATTCCTAACTTGGCGACCATACCAGCAACGTACGCAAATGTGTTGCACCACATGATTCCCGAGGCATACAATGGAGATCAAAATTTGGAAGAGTTTATTGTGGATTGCCAAAGATTTTTCGAGATTTCAAAAATTGAAGGAGAAATTCAATCGATTCTTGTCAAGGGATTTATATCCAAAGAATTAATTTCAATTTATGGATCGGTCGATTCCAAAATCACAAATTTTGAAGAAAGTTTGAAGATTGCTTTTCAGAAGCCGTCTTTATTGATTCAAGATTTTATAACGCTGTATAATTATGAAAAAGGAAAGGAGTCGCTGAAGATTTACTTTCAAAAAATAGATCAAATGGTCAAAAAATTATTAGCGCACAAGTGGAACAAAGAAGAAATCACAACATATTTTTAGTCTATTATGTGAAGAATGCTGAGATGAAAAAGGAATTAAAATTGCGAGATGCCACATCGACGGATTATATTAAAAATGTGATCACAAAAATTGAGAATGGTTTGGAAGACAAAGAAATCTAAATTCTAAAAATCTCTATTTAGAATTTAGATAAATTAAAATTTGTCATTAAATATGACATATTTTAAGGTTGTTTAAATAATCAAAAAATAATAGGCGAGAATTTAATTTTTGTAGTTAAATAAATTTTAGTGAAGTATTTTCGTTAATCCTAACATTATTATTTTTTAATTTTCGAAAATTCATAATTACATATTTTTAGCTTAAATTTACATGGGAACATGTCTTGGGTAAATATTTAGTTTTTCACTTTGTTATTTTTAAGATGGCGATCGTTTTATAAAAGACATTACTTTTTTAAAGCTCGCAAAATTGAAGTGTTATTTAATAAACCTTTTCCGCTAGTGTATTTTGTGATTACCCGTCAAAACCGCGAATCAAAAACAGCGAAAGACAAAACCGCAAATAATAATCATCAGAAAATAGCATATTAACAAAGATAAACAAAAACAGACAAAATTATATTTACACCTTATATAACGAAATCAAGTATAACTTTTTTATATAATTTAATTTTTATGGAACAAATAAATGTAGATGTATTCCAAATTACAATCATAAAAGTGCAATTGAAAAAGTAAATAATTTTTATTGGTATAAACAATGAATTTTATTAAGTAAAAATTTTAATCCATAAATATTTTAAGATAATCAGACGTTCAGATAAAATTTGTATACTTGCCCTTAGAGATAATCTAGCATAATTGTTCACAATTGTTTCGATCCGTTTTGCAGTATCTCTATAGAATTTTCTTAATATTGAATGAATTGTCACCAGTAATAAACTAATTTGTCATAAAATAATTGACACTTTGTTCATCCTTTAATCCTTCGATGAATTTCCAAGTTTTATTTTATAAAACTTATTTTGTGGATAATAATTACTATTAATAGTATAATTAATTTTTCTGAAATTTTCTCAAAGATTTATGATAGATTGATATAATTGAATCATAAGTTTTGATCTTGTAAATCGTTTGAATAATGTTAGCAATTGTGAGATTTTATTTATATATTTTAATTTTTTAACAATAATCAATTAAGAAACGTATTTAAATAATCGCCGATTTAAAATTTAAATATTCATCTAGTTTTTTGTTGTAGTAATAAAATACATTTGAAATATCAATGAAAGATTTTCAGATAATACAATTGAATTTGTTGGGCACACAATCTTTTATACTGGTTTGTGAATGGTAAATATGATGTTAACTCGGCGATTCATAATTATCCCTATTGGTATTTTATTGTGTATTACGACTTAAAATTTATCATTCCCTAACTGCTAATTCCAGTTTTACATTCTGTATTTTAATAACTGTTTTTAAAGTATTTTTTACATTTTTCTCTATATGATTGATTGATTTGCATGTTTTTAATAGTCATTTTGCACTGAATACTTTAGACCATAAGTCCCATTATTTTTCTTACATGGACCCATTATAAAATAATAGTTCTCTTCCTATATTACATAGCGTGTCCATGTATCATAGTTTTTCATAAGCGTAATACACTTTATTTCATTTCAACTACCTAAATAACTACGTTAATAATTTTACATTTAATTTGAAAAAAAATAATGTCAAATGGAATGTAGCTGCAATACCAACCAAGGCTTAGTGCGTGTTCATTATTTAATATCCATGATATTAAGAACATTTAAACAAGTCTCGTTTGAATTTTTATTAAAATCACATTTAGAGTCATTATGACTCTCAGAAAGTCCTTTCATCGTTTGTCATCCTTCTAATTGGTTTTCTTATTTCTATTTTTAATCATGATTATTTGAACAATATTTCTAAGTTATTTTTTAAAATATTTAACTTTTAACTCAATAAATCCCAAAATAATAAAAATGTTATCAAATTATTAAAATGCATTTAATTTAAATTTTACTAAAAATATTAAACTTAATTTTAATTGTTAAAATAAAAAATATGAACTTATAAAGTGATTATTTTAATTATGGTCGAATAGTCAATCACTAAATAGTCAATCAATTTAAATAAAAAATACCAATTTCCATCTGGGTGGGAGAATCTCCATTCTAAATTCAACATACTTAAATCAACATACAACATGAATACATTTACACATTCAAACAATTTAAAATATTCCTCACTCGATAAATTCTTTAACTTTTTATTGAACCTTGTATTTATGCTAGTGTGATGCTTATAAATTGTTTATTTTACGTTTACAGTGGTTAAAACTATGTCACTTTTTCTAACATTTGGCCGCTCTTTAAGATTATGTTTTTCAAATGTTTAATTATATTTTTTTTATTTGAATTGAAGCTTTAAGTTTCATTTTTTTCTATTTGAAGAGCACTCTCATTTAGTTAACTTGAGCTTTACCAAGATTTAATAAAAATATGTCTTATATTTTTAAGATTAATCATTAATTTCATTTTGTGGAAGATTTGCTAAATAACCAAACGTTTCATATTAAAGTACTTTATTGTCAAATAGTCAACTTTTTAAAGTGGATTATTTTCTTGAAACCGTTACTACTTATTTTGTTCAGAAACGCTTACTAGCGTATCTGTTAAATCACTTAAAATTGTCATTCTTTTAATGTATTTTAAAATTTAATCATGAAATGAAAGGTTAAATTTAAAATTATTAAATATTAATGGTAGTTCTATCAATATGATGCTGGGCCAGTTTATGAATTTAATATGCCTTAGTTAAATATTTGGTTGTTATTAGTTATTTTTAAGATGGCGGTCATTCTATATACAACACGTTAACATTTTCATTATCACCTTTTGAGATGGCCTTGACTTTATCGACAACGTTGAATAGAATTCAGCGCCGAATTGTCCAATCATAGAAATATCGACATCGACTTACAGGACCTTCAAAAATGCGGTATCGATAAGAGTGAAAGTACCGGCATCTTTATCTTTGAGAATCTTCCCTTTGACGGCACAGTTGAGAAATGAAATATTGTCGATAATCAGCAAGATACTCACGATCAATGTTCCCCTTAATATTTTTAGGGCTGCTCGCACAAAATTTGGTTTTGTGCAAAAATTGCTAATGACCCGAAACAATTTGTCAAAATATAATTGTTTATATACTTGAATGAATTAACGTGCTCGGCAAATTATTTTTTCTGTGCAATATTTTACATTGATCATAAAATCACACGCGCAGCTTAGAGGAAACATTGCTCACGATAATTTTATATAATATCAAAATTTGAAAATTGTAATGATAATCAGAAAATCTATCAATCGTTTTCAAATTACTCAGCGTATTATCACGCAAAATCTCACGGATCACCAAAATCACCTTCGGCAGTTTAGTTCTCCGAATATTTACAACAAAAATCAAACTGATATTCACTGTGAAAGAAAAAAGCAACGATGAAAATCTTTATGTTTACAATATACTTTTTCGAAATAACATTTTTTTACACAATATACATCACTAAGGAACATTGCAGTTAAAGAAATTTATGAAATTTCCAGAATCAGATTTTATTTCAAAAAGTTAAATTCTGTTCTTATAAACTAGAAAAAGACACGTTATATATGATGGAAGAGCTGAATTTTCTTCTTTGAAAGTTTCTATTTGCTACTTTGGTTTTTCATTTTTTCTAAAAAGTTTATTTTATTAATATTATTTATATCCCGAAGAAGAAATCATATCAAGTATATTAACAACATCAATATAATTTTTCGAATTGTCATTACAACAATCATTCAAACTATTTTCGCTATTCGATATTTTTTCTTGATTGATATATTTCTGCCATATTAGTTCTTTTAAAAACAAATGGGAAAATTATTATAATATTAATTAATTATCAAAACTCTTATTGATTAAAATTAGATTTATATATATTTTTCAATTAAAGATTAATTTTTTTAATTACATTATAAAAATTAAATATTATATTTAAAAATTTAAAAATTACATTTGAAAATATTTTAAATATTTTTATTTTAAAATTAAATTAAATTATTTTCAAGTAGTAGGAATCAAAGAAGAATTAAAATATTGATCACCCATCTGAGTAGGAGAGACACAATCCGAATCAACATACAACATGCAAAATATAAAACAGCAAACAATTCAGAACATTCCTCATAAAGTAATCATTTGGAT
Organism: Girardia tigrina; assembly: GCA_001938485.1. Taxonomy (NCBI): domain Eukaryota; kingdom Metazoa; phylum Platyhelminthes; order Tricladida; family Dugesiidae; genus Girardia; species Girardia tigrina. Next base: position 10,588 of record MQRK01200025.1, read on the forward strand.
TTTTCAAATGGGATTTTTAATAGATATACGAATGTAGTTAATTGATGTTTCACAACATGGAGATTTTAATATCACAATTGGTTTTAAATTTTGTTCTTTGTCATTGTGATATCTTTATAATTTTATAATTTATTTCGACTTTATAATGATATTTTTTTAAAATATTCTTTTACAAGACACTTTTTGAACATAGTAATGTTGTATTAAATAAAACTTCTTTTATCGAATAAATATTCTTCCCTTGGTTTATTTATCCATTTTTGTTGGTCTTCCTATATTATTAGTTACTAATTTAATATATTTTTGTTTCTTAGGCTGAAATTTCAGATCACTCATTCGCTTTTACTTGTTATTTATTCAGATAGATAAAATCATTAGAAAATCAATAAACTGTATTTAGAGCATAATACTAATAGTGTATTGCGTTTGATCGTCGTACTTTTCAAAAAATGTTTTACTCTTGTCAGTTATAACTATATCTGTATCTTAAATAATTTACAACAAAGCCTACTGGTGGTAGCCAGTAGTTTTCATCACAATATTCCGACAACAAGTCCTTGTTTCGTAAAGTCATATAATCATGATATTGGCTGATAAGTGTTGTCTCATTGAAATCACGTAAACATAACTTCAGCTATGTGTGTGTGTTTTCCAGAAATCCTACCTGTTAATTCAACTGGATTGAAAATTGTGTAATTTGGAGATAAATAAATGAATTCATTTTTGTGACAATTGTAAGGTTACTTATGGGTACCTCTGTATATTAATTATTTAGTTTTATTATTATTCATATAATTTATTTACTTAATGTTTTTTGCATATAATATGTACATTATACTTGAAAAATGTCGGTCATTATTAAGATATTCTTGTTAAAAGTTTATTATTTCAAGACTTTTAACAGTATGGATAAATTTTAATCTCTTAAATTAAATAAGTTATAATTTATAACTCATCAATAAAATACATTTTCAAAACTTTGTTTCTTGTCATGAAACAAGTTAATAAATAAAAGCTAATAATAAATTTCCATTTATTAATTTACGCTTTAGTGACTAATTGCATATTTTAATTAATCTTTCGATTAGAGCAATGCATTAAAGAGTTTATATATTCGAAAAACATTTTTTATTCATTGGATGTTAAATAAAATTAATTTTTATTAGGATTTTATTTATTATTATTATCGTTTATGTTTTTTTATTACTGGCAATATTATTTCAAATCATAAAGCGTATAAACTATGTGGTTTTGGATGTATTATAAACTCATAATCTTACAGACTGATCCTGGCAAATTTAACCTTTTTACTAAATAAATCCAAAAAAATGATATTATTTTGTTAATCATTTTCAATATTTAGTTTTCTCTGCAAACTCCTGATTTAACGTGGGAACGAGTTAGATCCCATGTTGATCACATTATTTGGCCAGACAAAAAGCGAATAATTCTAATTGCTGAAGTGAATTTCTTTCCAATTATTTTGTAT
>MQRK01200027.1:5789-16857 GCA_001938485.1 Girardia tigrina
CAATGTAAAATGTTTATTATGTAAATATAATGTATATAAATAAATGTCTAAATTTCTAATAAAGATAAAATGTTTAAGTGTTAACTGTAACCCTACTTTTGGCCCACCCTGTATATATATATAACATTAAGATTTAATGGCAATTTATTTGTAAAAAAATAAATAACAAACGCCATTTAAAAAGTTTTTTATTTGTCGAAACATGTTTCGCCATTACGGCATCATCAGTTGTGAAGTAAATTTCAAATTAAAAGTAAATTTATATGGCACATTGACTAATACGCAATTAATCTTTTTTTCATCTGAGTCTGATATTTTAAAATTCGGTTTAGACATGGGGATAAAAACTAAAATTGATCAGTGGAATTTAAAATCAAAGATTGAAAATTTATATAAATCAATAAATTTAGAAATAAATGAGGAGAGTAATACCAAATTAAAAAAATGATTTAAAAAATTAAATTACGGTTTTAAATTGCGGTCAAAACGTTTTCTTTTATTATCAGAAATTTTAACAACTTTCAAATATTGTTTCGAATTGAAGGCGAAATTGAGAGCAGTTAAACAATCAAATGTCGCCTAGAATTTTACGGTCATTTTATAATTAAATGATTTTTAAATAACCTTTGATTTTATCTATAAAATATTATGAATTCAATCAAAATACGCTGACTTGTTCCTATTGTCGAGTTATTCTAAATTATAATATTACGTTATTACTAATAATAATTAATCATTCGGAGAATATGTATTTAGTTTCAATGACTTTTAGCGAAGATAATCTTCCAGTAAATTTTAGACTGATTTAAATTCCGAACGATTTTGTAGAAAAATTACGTCGCTTAGAAAGATGATTGTAATGAAGTCACGAATTTAATAGTTTGATAGTTGGGAACAAGCTAAGGCTGATCTTGATAAAGCTGTTCGATGTAATTGGTAATGACGTAAAGAAATTCATATCGATAGAAGGGATACGAGTGTAAAATAGAAGAGAATTAGTAAAGACTGCTGATCGATATTGCTGTAGAATATATAACACATTGCCGTAGGTTCGATAATACCGAGATAACACATTGCCACAAGTTATTAAAACACCGCAGAGTAGAATGTAATATACCGTACACTAAGGAGGATCACATACAGTACAGCAAGTCCACATCCAGACATAACATTGCCATAAGTTCCATACTACATAATAAACATAACAGTGCAATAAGTTTTATATCATACACAATAGTACAGCGGGTTGTAAGTTTTAAGATATCATCCCCGATCGATACTGAGTTAGGTGGGGGGCCTTTAGCTCATCCCGTCTATACCCGAACCCGATGACCCTTCAGACTCGGCACTGCCAGGCAGATGTCGAGCGAGAAGAGGCGTCCGACCCATAGATATAGATAAGTGTTAAAATAAGTTATAAAGATATCATAACCGAGGTTGGGTTGTGGCTGACCCTTAATAGCCACTGGGAGCTCAGAGTCTTTAAAAATGTTTGAACTCAAATGAGTCGTGACAAAAGAGAATGATTTAAACATTTAAAAACATGTTGGAGAACTCGATAAGTCATATGAAAGAAAACAATATTAATTATGCATTTTCAACCAACTTCAATTTGAAAATCATATTAAAACATTTTAAGAAATGCTAAAGTTGTAATAATTGATTGAATATTTTAAAAATTGGTTTATTTATTATGTACAGTTGGCGCCGCTTTATGTGATCACATTGGGTCGCTTCCATTTGATTACATAAACCGGCTGATAATATTAAGCTGAAAACGGCAAAATATTTTTTGAACATTGAACAACTAAGTGACACTGATGAATTCCATTTATAGAGCTGCATTACAGTGTAGTATAGTCCACATGTACACATTACATTACTGTATTAAAGTTAAGGAACAGTAAAAAATGCATCCAGTGTTGTTTGAGTGAGTGAAGTTTGTGATAGTCGCAAAATTGACTCTTCTAATTTATATAATATTGAATAGTCATTCACGGAGCCACCACGAACCTCGAGCGTTGTTCTCAAAATTCGTAATGCGCTATTTACTTCTTTTTATGAAGGTAGACGGTGTCATTATCAAAATTACTGTCCTCTTCATAAAATACCATTTGTTTATGGTTTTGAATTTCTTTGACAATATCAGCATCAGTGACCTCTCCTACAACAGGAAGTTTGCAGTCGCCGTTGACCCAATTTAAGAATTCCTGCTCATTCATGCCAGTAGGTAGCTCAATGTCCTCTTCATAGACAGCATCCATAAATTTCATTGTGGGATTTGTAAAACCTCTTTTTTTGAAACAATTCTGAAAAGTGGCAGTTGACACAGTGCTCCATGCAGTTGCCACCATGTGACATGCATCAAGTACGTTGATGCTTTTGACTATTTCTTGAGCTGTTTTTTCACCGTTATCAATTAGTGAAATAATTCTGCGTCGTAGGCAACGCCCAGGCAAATCTTTTGTAGAATGAATAATACCCTGGTCTAAAGGCTGTATTATCGATGTTGTATTGGAGGGTAAGAATTTAAGTTGAATATTAGTGAGATATACGCCTTCTGGATGTGCTGTATAGTTTATCCAGTAAAAGCAAAATTATTCGCTTTTTCAGTGATTTTCTGCATCCCACTCTGGCAACATTTCTGTAAAAAGGACTTTGTCACACAGAAATCACGAGTAATTGGTGCATTTTTATCTCTTGCTCGTGTAAACCAAATTAACAGGGCTTCTTCAATTCCGTTTCTCTTCCGTTTTCGAATGACATTTTTGTGGCCATAATTCATTTATTTTAATTCATCACGAGACTTCAATAGCTTGCAAAGAAGAGGCTGAGAGATTTCTAACTTGGCTGCTGCTTCTCTTTGGCTGACAGAACCACAAGAATCATACTGTTTCAGAAGTTCCAATTTTCAGTTACAGACAGATCTTTTCTTTTACGAATAGAAACGGCACTTTGAGTTGAATATTTTTCGAATTCATCGGAACTGGTTCATTAAATTGATTCATATAAATTGATTCATAGTTAGAATTAGTTAATTTAAAAAAATCAGCCGTTTTTTAGAACTAAAACCCGGCAGAAAACTAGAATTTTCGTAAATAGATTTATAATAAAATTTAGACATTTGTAAATTTGGTATTTGAAAAGTTGAATTAAAATAATTGTGAATATTTAAACACGAACTACACGAATTCTATTAAATTATTATATTAATTTATTACATTATGTATTAAAATACTCAGTATAATTAATTTGAGTTAATTCAGCACAGTTGACAAAAATAGACAAAAACTCCGATATCATATTAGACGGCGGTTCGATCCCATTAAGCGGCGTAAATGCACAGCAATTGGTGATTAGGTTTTGGTTTTTTAAGATTGATCACATTAAACAGCTGATAACAATAACCAGTGATAACATAAAGCGGTGCCCACAGTATTATACTACAAACGGATTAAATTAAAGTAAAAACCATGTATATTAAAACTAAGAATAGGTTTATGAGCGAAATTAATGATTTCTAAGGGGCATAAATATTTCAGTCATTGAGTTTTACTTTTGGCGGAGTATTCTTTTGCCTCAGTTAAATTTTTAATGACATCAGCGACTATATTTTATATCGTAAATAATATATTTTAAATATTTTTCCAATAATTAAAATTATTCTATAATTTAAAATGTAAATTATTTTGTAATCGATATTGTAAATTAAATTGTAATTTAAATTTGTTTGATAATAAGACGTTTAGAAATAGAATTAAAAAGTTATTAATCAAGAACGATGACTAGTTACAAAGGTTTTGTGCAGATTTGTCCTGTAGGTAATTCAAGTTATAATATCAATAAATGTATTGAAAATCCAATTATTGTTCTTAAAACTCGATTAATCTCCCCCCAATTGTTCTTAATCTCCCTATTACAAGCCATTCATGCTTTTTTCTTCAAGTTTGTAAAATAAATTTATTACAAGTCGTTACCCTAGTAAAAGTCACCAGATAATATTTTATTGTAAAAAAATCAAAGTAATAAAAAAACCGCTTTTTTTCTCTTACACACGAATTTTTTAATTTTTTTTGAAGTGTTGGAACATTTGGAAAAAAAGTAATAATAACTATTTTTTACAAAATATCGTGTTTATTTTTTCGTTTATAACATAAATAACTCTTCGTAAAAAATTGTTTAAATATTGTTGTTTTTTAAAAAGCAAAACATGACTTACCCAGTCCAAAGAAAAACTATATTATTGAGTTTAAACTTAAAATTTTAGCAAAACTTCCTTTTTCTAACCAATCGATGGCTGCATTTTGTCGTGAAAAAATGCTTGATTTACGAATAGTAAAACTTTGGAACGCCGATGAAAATAAATTTAGAGATTGGAGCGAAGAATTGCTGATTTGACCGAACATTTTTGCCAGTTTCAGGATTTCATAAATAAAATATATATTTAAATTAAGTAATTCAAAAAAAATAAAAATTAAATAAAATAAGTACTTAAATAATCAAATAAAAAACTAATTTAAATTAAATCACTTTAAAAAAATTAAATAATTAATAAATAACTAAATAAATTAAATGAAGAAGAATCTTTATCTATCAAATCGCCGTTTGTCTTTTTTATCTTATGTAATGCAAATTTTGTGGAATCATTCGAATTAAACAAATATTGTCATTTTATCCGATAATTAGTCAAATGGTGAGCCTCCTTTTTTTGTTTTTTAATTAACTCTCGCTCTGCCAATATGATTGCGTGTGTGTGCAGGAATGTCATGTGCATGTTTGTGTGTGTAATGATTGCGATGATTGGTGAATTGGGTGTGCATGTGTGTCTTTGAAAAATGTGAATTTTTTTCACAATTTAAATTTAGTCTTGAAAAAATAATAAAAAAATTTTCTCGCTTTATTTCTTTAATTACAAAAAAAAGATTCAGTTAAATATGAACTTGATCACGGCTATTTCATCTCTGAAACCTGAAGAATACGACTTGATTAAGAATTTCATTGATCGGTTAAATCCACTCAGTAAACCGTTGTATATGTATACTGAAGATATTTGGAGAAATTTATTATTATTAGCGATTTATCATCGTATTTAGAAAATAAAAATAAAGATGATACATTAAAAAATGTAATTCACTGTGACGAAGTGGCGTCGTGTGAAAATGACACTAAACCGTTATATGTTGAGATCTTAAACAAATTGGAGTGTCAAGAGAAAGATAATAAAAACGTATTGTGTCGAGATTCCAGTGATTTCTTAAAACAATTAAATGAAATCATAACAGCCAGTTCTTCTCTTTCCAAAATAACAAGGAGACACGGCTTCCTATCCAGAGATTAAGCAATGTAAGAAAGAACATCTTGAATCGATGGTGGCGGGAGAAAAGTCATCATTCCTATATTTAAAGATATATTGTTTGAGTGGATAATAGAATATTAACCAGAATATTGCATTTCACTTGATGAAACTGTAGTCTTTTATGGTGAGAATTTGCAGACTACAGTTGATATTCGAGGAAACACCTCAATATATTTACCATAAACTGGCTATGAAACTTCAAGAGTTACATATATCCTTGGCACAAAAACTATAACCACTATCATTGTCAAGGGTACAAATGATACTTGTTTAAGAAAAAAATGGTCACTGAATTTCATTACAAATTAATATTAGTTGGTTAAAAATAAAAATTAAAATAATTACCAAAAAAAATAAATTAGCATTTGCTCCGTTGTTTAAATGAAGCAAACAAGAAAAATGGTGTGTGAATTTTTAAGGTTAAAAATTTGTAATCAAAATAAATCTTTTTTAAAATGACGTTGAATTTTGAAATTGGAAATAAAATGATGATTTTCTTTCGAATAATTTACGCCGAGGAGTTCGTGGAGAGATTGTGACCTGTGCCGAGAGGTTTGAGGGAAAAATTGCAATGGGAACCGAGTGGTTCGGCGCAGAATTCGCTATCGGATGTTCCGACTCTCGGATTATTTCCGAGGTTCAAGGCGAGAATCCTGCTCGCAAAAAGAAGCAATACTGTAAGAATGAACAATTGTGTGCATGTTTTACAATCTGAAAAGGCTTTGTCAACCCAAAGTGTGCTTAAGAAATAGAGTCATATAAATTTTCCATTGGTTTTTCGATGTGCCAAGTGGGGATTATTGATATTGGATTCTACATCCACACATCGAGCTTAGTATTTAAAAGCTTTTTTAAAAACACGAAATATTGATCTTTTTTATCATTCCAGGTGGAATGACTGCAAATTTTCAATTGATGAACATTGCCATAAATCAGCCATTCAAAGATTATTTTAGGGAAGAAATTAACAACTACATTGAATATATATATATATATATATATATATATATATATGGTAAGAAACGCCCGTGGAAATCTAACAAAACCTACAATCGATCAAATTACAGGATGGAATACTAAAGCATGGACCATGATCACCTCGGAGACAATACAAAATGGGCTTCTTGCATTATATCGAGTGCCTGATCAAAGCTTTTCAAAAACTTTAATTTATAAACATCAAATTTATGGTGAGAAAATTAAAAATACTTTGGAAAAAAACAATAGAACCAGCCCGTGAATTTAAGATATTTGGTGAGGATATTGACTTGCATGATGAAACTGTTGTTTTTGAATAAATATTGTTATTTATCGTTAGACTTACTTGTTGAAGTTATAAGATATTATATTTCTTATGCTTATTGTTGATATGTTAAAGTAATATATTATATATATTTCTAATATACGACATTTACAGTAAAACCTCTATAAAGTTCCCTCTTTATAAGATGTAATTCTCTATAAGGAACAATATGTGTAATGTATATATACATAATATACATAAACGTAATGAAATGACATTCCCGGTGACTGGAAAGCTAAATAAAGCAACAGCGTTAAAATATTTTCGTCAGAGGTTTTTTCTATAGAGAGGTTTTACTGTATTTAAATTTTAATATTTTTTAATATTTTTTAAAAAATTTTAAAAACTAATTTTTTAATAAATATTAATATATGTCACTAACTCATTACAAGCCACTATCACTTTTTTTGGTCAAAAATTTAATACAAATCATGAATGGTAATATGGAGACCATGATAATAAGTATAACGCATTAAAACATAAAATTTGTGTAGAAATCTAACAATTTAAGATTATTTAACTTAGTATAATACATATATAACGATTTCAGAAAATTGCATTTTTAAGAATAAATAATAAAAACTAATTTCAATAAAATAATGAACACAAACTCATTCATACAATAAAATAATCGCTCTCCTCATACTTATTATAAAAGAACAATTTTCAAACAAAAACAAATTGTCTCATCAAAAATATTTGCATTAATTTCGTTAATTTGTTAATTTGCATCAGCATCAAATTCATTTTAAATTTGAGTCTATAAGAAACAAACCAACCCCAAATCGAGACTAGAACAGCAGACAAGTTTGAAAGCGTATTTGAAGGTACACAATATTAGGTCTCCTAAAAATCGTCAGTAAACTCAAAGCTGAATCAATATCTTGACATTAGTCAAACTTTTGCGACATATGTCACCGACAAATTATTTGATCGACCCGCGTCACCGAAGTCCAACATGCGCACCAAATTTCTTTTTAGACTTGTGGTTGAGGAACACTTTCCTATTCTTTAAATTTGTGGAACAGCATTATTAAATCAACTAAAATGTTGTTAATCTGTGCTTCATTTTGTCAAATAAAGGTAGTACTGCCCTCCCTCAGAAACAATGTCAGTGGCGAAACCTGTTAGAGATGTGTAGAAACGGGATTAGTTAAAGGCAAAAACCATGACAGACTTTTATTCTGCTTATGTACAGTGCGCGCCAATTTATTAGTTCCACCTACATTTTTTTACATTTTTGGGCCTACTCTGCAAATAATGAGACACTGCCAAACAAATGAATATATAATATATTTAATCGATAACATAATTACAGACATAATAAATAAAAGCATACAAATAACAATATAGAAAAAAACAAATAGTTCATTTTTTGTAATTTAGAAAATTAGTATTTTGTTGGGCCTCCTTTTGCTTTGATAACTGCTTCGACTCTATTGGGCATTGAATTGGCAAAACTAATCAAGGTTTGTTGAACTGATGCGTCATGGTTCCAAAAATTTAAAATTCTTCCAATTAATTCTTGTTTTGATGTTATCGTCTCCTCCTTAAGCTTTCTTTTGATGATACCTAAAATATTTTCGATAAGATTGAGGTCAGGACTATTCCCTGCCCATGGAAGCAACTGAATATTGTTGTCTTCAATGAATTTGGCAACAATATTAGCTGTGTGCTATGGTGCTTTGTCCTGAAGTAAGAAACCACCATTGTCAGGGTACCACTCACGCATTTGCGGCACCAGACGGTTCTTCAAAACGTCAACATACTTGGTGACATTCATCATTCCTTCACATGTCACAATCCGATCGAGAAACTGGTCATTTTTGTAGCGTAGAAGAAGCGCGGAAGACACCTCAAAACGACGATTTTTTTGACTTTCTTCAATTCCGGAGACACCCATTTATCGAGATTTTTCGACTTTCCAATTTGCTTCAAGTGCAGAGTGACGGTTGATAGTCAGTTTAAAAATGTGTTTCTTCCACCTACATGGAAAATTGGTTATGTTATTGGATGTTATTGGTGAGACATCACAGATAATTGCTAACTCATTTAATCAGATCACACTTAATTGCGTCACAGAGAATCTCAAAAATAAAAAAAGTAAAAAGTCATAGGCAGTGTTTTCATTTTTGTTTAACACATGGAAGACGCAGTACGTTCTCAGCGGGCCATCATCTTTTTCCTTTAGAAAGAGGATAAAGTGTCTGACACTCCAGTGTCTGACATTGTGCACCGCTTATCAAATGTGTTTCAAGGATGAGTCCAGCAAAAGTCTGCCGTCTACAATTGGGTGCATCAAAAATGGACGTGAATCCTTGGATGACGAGGACAGGAGTGAACGTCCAGCAACGGCGTGAAGGCATAAGTGAAGCGTTGGAATAAGTGCATTCGCATTTCTGGGGAGTATCTTGAAAAGTTTGACAGTGATGAGGATGATGAATGACATTGTATTCCTTCAATAAATGCTTTCTTGTGGTGTCATCTCCCTTTTTTCCATTTACTTTCGGAACGCCCCTCGTAATAGTCAACATCCGTTTGTCTGGTAATATCCTTTGTACGGCTTCTTTGTGCTGAATAATTTCCTTTATCATCTCTATTGTATCTCTTGGTTCGGCCTCTAACATTATTGTCTTGGTACTGATTGTTCGAATGAATATCTGATTGGTTTTTAATTTTACTTCTTTTTTGAAATTCACATTATTTGATTCTTTACAATCCTCACTCAGACATTTCTCAAACGAGCTTTGTGGGATAATTTTTAATTTGGTACTGGGCCCAATTTCAAGACAGTGTAAATTGCCACTAAAAGCTCGTATTGCTTTCAACATACTATCATCAATTTCAGAATCAATGTCTCAAAACATGCCCCACTCATTTTTCATCAAGGGGAGAAATGATCGAGACTCAAAAATAAACATCAACATGCACAATAAACTCCCATTCATCCAACACATGCCCGAATCATTCTCCATCAAGGGGAAACATAATCGGAATTCAAAAATTATTATAAACACACTCAATAAATTTACAATCAGTCGATGTCAGATTCAACCAATCCTTCATTATCTCATGTTTCATATAGTAAATGTGATGGTTGATAGTATGGTTGTTAATATAATAAATTTGATGGTTGATGGTATGTTTGATAAGGTATTTTGGATAGTTGATAGTATGATGGTTATTAGAGGTTCTTGGAAAATCGTCAGAATTATTAGTATCAGACATTAAAACTTTTATTATACCACAAAAAATGTTTAAATCTAATATTTAAACAAATTTATTTTTTTGAGAAACTATTTGTTTCATAAATCTTAAACCGATATAGATAAAAATACATATAAATATTCGTATTTGCTTTTTTTATTACTTCTATAATTACGATAACACTTTAAAATATTTAATCGTTTCATTTAATTTTATTACTTTTTTAAAATCGTTTCACATAAAAATTATACACTTTTTTACTTTTTATATTATATTAAAACTCTCAAAAATTTTTATTAGCAATTTAATTGATCTTAATTTTAGTAATTTTATTTTTTCGAATGTTACATATTTAATTATAAAAAATTTTAATTTGTATATATTTAATATAACTTTCTTTTTTCGAATGTTACATATTTAATTATATAAAAAATTTTAATTTGTACATATTTAATATAACTTTCTTTTTTCGAATGTTTCATATTTAATTATATAAAAAATTTTAATTTGTACATATTTAATATAACTTTCCTTCAAAAATTTTCATAACATTTTTAATTCCTAACAATGGTAATGGTTGATAAGGTAGTTCTTATAGTATTTTATATATTACTCAGTATTTTCTGTACTTTTTACATGTACAGTTGTTCCTTGATATGATGAATGCAATACGTTAACATGATAGATGCATGACGATATCACCTTGGATACGATCATGTTTTGAATTTTTGATACGATATTGGTTGATAACATAGTATAATATCATGATATAATACATATCTATAATATAATATTTGCACACATAATGTGCATATATTCGAAAAAGCACTGGGTATCGATTTTTTCAAAAATGTTGATATTGAATCTGACTAGTAATATATAAGTTACTATCCATGTGTTCAGACAGATTTTTGAAATTTTGCTTGTTTCGCCTTTTATTAGTTGTTGTACAAGTATGAAATGCGGATTAAATTTTGAAAAGAAATACGTTAAAAACAAAAGAACGATAAAAAAAGCTTTATTCAAAATATGCTCCATTACTAATGATACATTTGTCCCATCTATATCTCAAATTATGGATAACTCGCCTGTAAAAGTCTTCCTTTTTTCCATGAACCATTCATCGACCCATTTTTGCACATTTTCGTAAGAATCAAAGCGCTGCTGAGCAAGTGCGTGACCCATCGATGCAAACAAATGGT
>MQRK01200032.1:947-15694 GCA_001938485.1 Girardia tigrina
ACATATTATATACAATAACATATTATATACAATACAATAATAACATTACACTGCTCAATAAAAGTTATATAAAAATTACATAAATACAATAATAACATTACACTGTTCAATAAAAGTTACATAAAAATTACATAAATACAATAATAACATTACACTGTTCAATGAAAGTTATATAAAAATAACATATATACAATAATAACATTACACTGTTTAATAAACGCTATATGAAAATTACACTGTTCAATAAACGCTATATGAAAACGGTTGCTATGGATACGGGGGCCGTAACCATGGTTACAACCGCCTAGGATCACTGTATCCGTTGCTAATGAAAAACGTCCCTTGGTTACCGTTACCCTGGGAACCGTGACCTTGGTTACGTCACCATGTGAACCGGAACGGTTCCTAAGGTGATCGTAACCGTTGCTATGGTGATCGTAACCATTGCTAAGGTGATCGCGACCGTTGCTAGGGAACCAATGAGCCAATCAGAAGCGTTGCTAAGGTGATCGAGACCGTTGCCATGGTAACCGTGACCGTTGCTAAGGTAATCGCGACCGTTGCCATGGTAACCGTGACCATTGCTAAGGTAATCGCGACCGTTGCCATGGCAACCCCGCGTGGTAACTGGTTACGTAACCATGGCAACCACGGTAACTAGTAGCGCCCCGGGGGGGTCTGCCGGAGAATCCCCATTTTTCCCCTACTTTCATATTTAATGCCAATTGCTTTGAAGTAAAAAAATTATCAATTGTTATATTTCGATTAGAATTTTAATATGGAATGCATAATTTTTAAACAATCTTTTCGTCGAGATTGATAGCACGTTGGTTTCCTTCTTTTCCTAAATATGGAATCCCTCCTAATGGAAATCTGGTTTGCGAATCATTGATCCAAAATATTTTTATTCCATATTTTTCTGGTTTTGATGGCACATATTGTTTGAATGGACACTTTCAATCAAACCCAAACAATTGTTCGTCTACAGTTAGATTACATGATGGCATGTAAAATTTTCCCAAATTATTATTTACTCGTTCCCACAAGTCTCTGATAGGTGCAAGTTTATCATTGTAACACCTTTCATTTCTTGAATTTTTATCATCGAATCTAATAAATTGACAAATTTCATGATATTTCATGGACAAGATCGCTCGAAAAATTGGAGGCCGTATCTTTTGCTCCATAATCTGTCAATACTAACATCTGACGATTTTAGATGACCAGCTGTCAATAACACCCCAATAAATGCAGCTATTTCAATATTATCGACTGGTTTCCACTTTTTTTTATATTCATTTTCAGTGTGCACTCTGATAGCCTCCTTATTTGTCATGTCTGTTATTATGGACAACAAACTATCATGAAAAATTAAACGAAAAGCGTCTACTGGATCCTCAATTGTAGTTCCCGGTGGTAAAATGACTTTGTTGGTTAAACCTCTAATAATATTATGTAAAGGGGTCCTCCCAGAAGTTTGAGGAAAAAAAATATTAGAGGTTCTTGGTACATCATCGGAATTACTACTCTGAGACATTAAAAATTTTATTATACCACAACAAAAAATGTTTAAATCTAATATTTAAACAAACTTATTATTTTTTTGAGAAACAATTTGTTTCATAAATCTTAAACCGATATAAATAAAAATACTTATAAATATTCATATTTGATTTTTTTATCAATTTTAAATTACGATAACATTTTAAAATATTTAATCGTTACATTTAATTTTATTACTTTTTTTTAAAATCGTTCTACATAAAAATATACATTTACTTTTTATATTATATTAAAACTCTCAAAAAAAACTTTTATTAACAATTTAATTGATCTTTAAATTTTAGTAATTTTATTTTTTTCAAACGTTACATATTTAATTATAAAAAATTTTAATTTGTACATATTTAATATAACCTTCTTTCAAAAATTTCCCTAGCATTTTTAATTCCTAAAACCACACACTCTGATCTTTTGCAGGAGGATGAGTATTGTCATTACCAGGTGCAGCTGATAACTCCTCACATATTGGTAACGCTTCTTTGCTCTCAGCATCGCTGTGGTAAGAGTTGACACTTACATGATCAATATCTTCTGATTCGTTACTACTGTATTTATATTCTTCGTCCGAATTTTGGGTTTCTGCTAGCTTACGAATTTCTTCATCATTCAAGATGCGAGACATTTTCAGGGATATTTCTCTAAAAATAATAAATAAAACAATAATTAAAATGATAAATAAAATAAGTTGTTGATTTTAAATATTTTAAATATTGATTTTAATTGTTGATTAATAAATATATACATACCGGTATATAAAATAACGACAGTTAAAAATTTCAAAAACTGACACAGACACTTTCAGCGAAGAACAAACGACAACTGATTTTCGACGGCCGCAGCGGCTGTTAAAGAGGGGATGTCGGATTTTTTTTATAAACGCGTGTAAGTCATAAAATAATTTTTTTTAATTTTTTCTCGGAAAGTTTTTCATCCTTTCATGGAATTAAAAGATTACCTAAGCACTTTTTAACGTTTATTAATTCTAGGAAAAGATATATATATATATATATATATAGATAAAAGTGGACACAGCCGCTCCGGCCGGTAGTATGAGATTAACGGTTAACTTTAAGTCAAGCTTCTTTATCTTTATTTGTTATTGTATTTTTTTATTTTCAACGTTGTGTAAATAGTTTTTTTATAATATATATTTCGGCTAAAATATTTTTTTGGTTTTTAAATTTTTCTTTTCATTTTTTTAAACTTAATGAAAATTAAAAGATTTTATAAAATTACAAATTTTTTCTTTTGAATAAGTGATTTAAGAAATCACTACACAGACAAATACGTTTTTTTCCATTCTATTAAGAAACCTGTTTTTGAAAGCCATTTACTCAATCGATTTTGTCCAAACTTTGCACACTTACTCATTTTCGATGACAATAAATGATTATGTAAAAAAATGATCAAAAAAAACTTTTTAAGATCCCAAAATGGAAAAAACGAAAAATTCGGAGTTCCTGAATGGAGCGGAGAATTGCCAATTTGACCGAACATTTATTTTTGCCAGTTTCAAGGAAAGTGTATAATTAAATTAAATAATTAAATTAATAATTAATAACTAATAATTAATAATAAATTTCATTAAATAAATAAAAATCAAATAAATAAATTAAATGATTTTTAATTGAATTTAAATGAGGCGAGAGAATAATGTTAGTCTCAGTTAAATGAGGAATGGTCTTTGTCTTTCGAATTGACGTTTTCTTTTATCTAATTTAGCGCGGATTTGTAGAGTCATTCGATTTATACAAAGAAATCGATAATGTAAATTATATTAACTTCAATCAATGGTGAGCCTCATTTTTTATTTTTCGAATTCTGATTGAATGATTGCATGTATGTGTGATTATGTAATTCGAATGATGTGTATGATATGTTAATTGTAATTGGATGAGTGTGTGTATGTTTTATGTGTGTGTGAAGAATGGTTTTTATTTGTGAGTTATGGTCACAATTCCAATTTTTTTTAAATACAAAAGAGTTTGTCGATTTTGAGAAATAATGTCAAATTCGTAAAATTTAAATTGAGAAATATTTTGAAAACCGAATTTAATGTTCGATGGAAATTGTAATTTTGAGCGCTGTTGAAAGAGATTCTTACCGGTTTATACATTAAGATATTGCCGTATTTACTGCCACTACTGACTTCACTTGAAACTGAAATTGAAGTGTTCAATAAAGAACGAGAATTGGAAAAAAATTTATGGAATCGGCCCAAATAGGAAAAACCAGAAAAATAGTGGAGACACGGTTTCCTGTCCACTGAACAATATTAATTGCCAGATATAATGTATTTATAAATTATAAGTAGTTTATAGTAATTTGTGTTGTATTTTCTTTATTAAAATTTATATTTAAAAACTTTGTTTGTAAATTAGAGTTCTGTCTGCATAAAGAATGGATATAAAAAAATTAATTTTTTGATTTATTAGTTTAAATCTTTAACTTATGTATAAAATAAACTGACAAATAAATAAATAATGTCGTGTTCCCCTCTCTCGACAACATTTTTGTTGATTCAGAGTCCCCATCCGTTTTTTGAGTTCAACGACAGCTCATACACACTTCATATTCTTTTCGATAATTGTCCATTGTTTAAGGGAACAGACGCGCCTCCTCCACGTATATCAACAAGTAAAATGCGCTTCGGAGTGCCTTCGGGTTCTAACCAGTAGCGGGTATTGCCCGACTGGTGGTCTCAATGTCTGATGGGGTCGATATTGGTATTCGTTATTGATGATCAGTGTTATTCAATGCTTTTATTTTGTTGTTTCTTGCATATCGTGAACGGTGGAGCCTCAAAGAAGTAAGCGACGATCGAACCGCGTGCCCCTTGCATGCTACGGTCTAACTTCACCACCTCCAGAAGGTTCCTCGCCACTATTGATTTTTTCATTAATTATCAATACTCTCATAGTTCATTCAATTCTCACTTTACTTTATTTTAACTTTGAATTCATGCTGATATTATGTCATAACTCTGTGAGCCCCGATTGTTATTTTATGTCATCCCCTGTCTCTTTCGAATTTTAATCTTACTTCCTGTCAACTCTTTTAACTTCGATTAATTATTTAAAGAAATTCTATGACTAATGATATGCAAGTCAGAATTATATAAGACAATCAATAGTTATTAATTTTTCATATTACACGATTTTACTTCGTTCGATTCTTATCTGGACATATAAACTCGGATACATCAAAATTCGTTACTTCGAGTACCTCTTCCCCCTTCCAGCATTAAGGATTGTTATGAGTTTAGGATATATTATAAGCACGCCTTTCAAATGTCACAGGATTTAAACGCAAATTATGATTTGTCACGATGTCTCGGATGCTATAAGGAGAAAGATATTTCGCTGGTTATTCTCACACGAAAATTTAAAGATCAAACAATATTCTCGAATTATTACGTTGCTTTAACTTCAAATGCTCTCCTCAGTAAATTTTAGTTGTGACTAGCACATCTAGAGCCCTGCTCTTTACGATGGTTATTTTCGAGACTACTTTTACCAAATCTCAATTGATGCCAAAACATAACCATTTCGTTCAATTAATTGACCGTCGGCTCGAACGTTAATTGTTCTATAGTATTTTTGATAATTATCCATTAACTATTATAAACGTAATCAAATGTACGAAATCTAGGTTTGTCTATTACAACGAAGAGTCCAAATAATAATCGAAAGCTTACATACGCTACGTAATTATTCATATAATATAATTATCATTGTATTTATGTACTTATTACTAATTATTATATAATTATGCAACAGCAAAAAATAAATAAAAAAATAGTTAATTAAAGACTACGTATGAAAGGGACGGGCTAACACGGTATATACACAATATTTACAAAGTCTGTCCGATCTATTCTCTAATATCATAAATAATAAAAGCGCAATTATTCATTAAAATATACTAAACTCAACGCAATGCATGAACAAGATTATATTCAATTCATATAAATTATAATAAAATTACATATATAATCGTGTGACCATCATTACAAGAACCAAACATACTTGTAGAGTTATCCGATCGCAAAGTAAAGTAATAGAATAAGTTTTCTTCCAAAATTGTAATTCGAAATTTTGCTATAAATTTGTCGTAAATTCTACCTCAAAAATTTTGTTCGTAGAGATGAAGATTTTGTCGTAAGGAATTTTGTGTGCGTTCGTGCCGAGATGCATCGGGTATATTTACCCGCTGGTTGTACACACTACCCGGCATTCTCGAGTGTATATGCGCATGTTCGGGTTCGTGTGCAATGCATCGGCATTTGATTATAGGATGAGAGAGGAGTTATTTGATGATTATACTCATCCTGATTGTTAGATATGTTTAAATGTCGTTTACATATTGAAAGGGGGGAGGTATTGCAGGATTGCAATCTTCCTTTTTGTCAGAATTCGTTCGCGCATGTTGGCATCAGTTGATCGAATTTATTATCTCTGCTAGACATAAAGATCTGTCTTTCTCTCTCCGTATAATCGGATAATTATTTATGAGAGGGTTTTTACATTTTAGATTGGCGGCCGGGACCTAACTGACGATTGTAGTCAATCAGTTTGCTGTCTATCCGGCGTTGCGTTTTTTCATCCTTCGCGAATAATGCATTGTGAATTATGCGCTGCAGGATCCTGTTTAGTGACAGGATGGAATGGAGGAGTTAGTGATTACTGAATTCTGACCTTTGTTTATCTTCGAATTTTTCATTTCAGTTTGCTACGGATGTTGCTATCATTCCAGTGATTGTAGGAAATGCACCCTGCAGATAATTCTTGTTTATTTTATATTGATTGTAGATTGTCTTAGCATTCAAACAGATGTCGTCTGATTATTCAGAAATCAGCAGACACATGATTTATCTTAAATCATTTCGGTAAGTTATTTAATTAATTAAGGGTTTTTAATTAACTTTTCCTTCTTTTTAAGGGCTTCTACAGGGTCTTCTGAGGAATGGCTTCAACAGAATCGAAACGGAGCATAATCAAAGGAATCCTCTCCTGTCCCTCATCCTACGCCCACTCGAAGCCTACTTAAAACTAACGGGGATAGTCGAGTTTGATTATCCACACGATTTCCAAAATGCTTCTGTGCGTGCGGGATGTCGTACATGGAGAAGGGTTCTTTCAAATGTGAGAGGTGTATATTCGCATCGTTACAATAATATATATGCAGCAAAAATAAAAACGCTACATTTGTATACGAGGGTTAAAATAAAATTATATAAAAGTCTTTCTTTAAACTACATTCAGAAAGAAAAGAAATATTGAAAAAAAATTACAATACGAGTATGAAATATCGTCATGATCGATCGACGAGATTTTTAATTGGTATCAGTCGTTTGTTTCTGCACTAAAAATTTAAATTATTTTTATTAATAAATATTACTTTTTTAAATATTTCGTTTTCTTTTTTTTAATTTTGTTTCATGGATAAATTTGCAATTACTGATAAAAAATAGTGCAAAAAATAGAAACGACTCCACGTTCGATAATCATACAACAAAAATAGTTTTTATTTTAAATAATTAATTTCATTCAATATTATTATAATTTTGTTATCACTAAAAAAGAATTTGATCACAAATCCAAAATACAATAAATTTATCACAACAATAATAAGAGAAAAAAAAACAAAATGGTCTCATAAATATTAATGAAAATATTTGTTTTACTGAATCAAATTAAATGATTGTTGATGTTTAAATGATTCAAATACGATTGCACTTTATCAATCAAATTTTTAATTTTAATTTGATTATTTTTTTCAAGTTGATGATGAAATTATTGATAGATTCAGGTCGACGACACGATCAAAGGAATGTGCTGTGTGATCGGCGGCTTCCTCGTGCAGTTCTCTCTCGGGACGATCTACACATTCGGTATGGTTGAGTGGGTTGTATTGGCGTGACATTTGTTAGGCAACATGAGCCCGTACATCGCGTCCTACCTACGGTACCACTCGCACAACGACTGGGTCACCAATGGACACATGGTGTGGATATTCTCTCTGGCGGTGTTCTCCCAGGCGTTCACGATGTCCCTCGGAGGAGTGCTTGAGAGACGACTGGGGCCTCGAGTGACCTGCTGGATAGGAGGGTGGACTATGAGGTTTGTTTCCGATGTCGCGAGCGAGCTATCCTCATACGCTTCAACTATTTCAACTGTCACAGCTCACTATTTATTCAAGAGAAACATTAAATCAACAAACACAAATCCTCTTTGTTAGGTTCGTGGTTGTGTTCTGCTGAAAACCCAGATGAAAACATTTTTGAAACTTTTATTTAATAGCAACAATATAACATAATATTCCAACAAGTTTTGTTTGGGTGAATTACTGAGCAACACTTTCCTTTTTCTTGCACAAACTAATAATACCCAAATAAATTGTAAATATAAATATAAAGTTTAATTAAATGTGACCTTTGTTATTTCTGAAATCTGGAATTTTTTTATTTTTTTTAAAACTATAATAAGTTATGGAAACTTCTTTTAAATAGTTTTTATGTCTTTAATTTATCGTAACTTAATATTTAACTTTGTATTTTAAATATTGTATTACTTTGTACGAAGTTATTTAAATAAAATTTTCATTCAAAAATTTAGACGTTTCCCAAAATCCTCACAATCTTCTGAATCACTTGAGCCCATTAATAAAATGATTGTTTAAAAGCTTTGATTCGGATGTAAATGTTTAATAAAAAATAAAACGCATCAATTTTCACAAACTGTTTCACGGATTATTTATTTCATTTATTTATTTTAAATAACTGACAAAACTTTCATTCCAACAAAAAATTACTCAAATGTTTTGGACAATATTCTGGAATTTGTTTAGATATAATATTCAGTCTCTCCAATTAATCTGTAACATATCAACCGTTACAAAACAATCTCAAATCACAGTGTTCATTTTTAGTTTTTAAAACTAAAATGAGTAAACTGTGTTGATTGATTATATTTATTATTTCCATTCAATACTTCTATATAAAAATATAATTTAAAATATTTTATCTGTTACTCCATTTTAGTCTTGGTACCATCACAACTTACTTCACTCTGAAGCACAGTCTCGCCGCTGTTATCGTCACATACGGCCTGATATTCGGGTTGGGTACCGGACTTACTTATTCTGTTGCTATCGCTACACCAATGAAAGTTTCCTCTTTGTTACTTGTTGATTTAGGTAAAGGTCATTTTAGTGGTTCCCTCTCCACAAAGGCCTGGTGGCCGGGACAGTGGTGGCCGGATATGGACTGGGTTCACTGATATTCAACCTGGTACAAACCAAATACATAAATCCGTTTAATGTCTCTCCAAATTCAACTGGCACACAAGAGAAGTAAATTAATTTACCATTTTTTATACATTTTAAGATCAAATTAAAAAAGAGATTTTCTTTGTAAAAATTGAAAGAAATAGAAATAGTAGCTCTGAATCTAGTACCCCTCGGCCTGTCCCTACCTCTTCGTAACTCTAGCGGTCGTAAATCATCATTTGGTAGGTTAAGTACTGAAAGTGGTGGAATTGATCTACTAAATGAATTCCGATAATTGCAGGGTGTAAAATAATTTTCCCCATATACTACTGGATCATGTCTTAAACATTGAATCATGGGATACAGGTGCTTACATGGAACACCAAATTCAAAAGCAAGATTACAACCGCATTTATTTGCTCCAAGATGGACAATATAACTATTTTCTACCAAAAATGCATTTTCATCAGATTGATGTTCATTTAACAATCAACTTATTGGTATTTTCGATTCAAAGTGCAAATTGCTTCTAAAAAATCACACATGTATGCGTTTTATTTCTAATTTTATGACATATTTTCATATTATAATTATTCAATGAGACGATAAGGTTGCTAATATCATTTTGACTTTGCTGCCTTCGAAGTGTTCTAACCATATGTTCGAAGATTGCACTTTGTATTTGCCCACGTCGATTCATCAATTGAAATAATAGAATTATAAAACTCTATATTCATTACACGGAGCAATTGCATCATTCTTTCAAATATGGCATTTTCATATGTTTTGACTGCTATATAAAATTTATCATTTAGTAATCCATTTCCAAAAGGTAATTTTAGATTTTTGGCAATATTCCTAATGTGATTTCGTTTAATAATATTAGGTATAATTTCTTTGGTGGCAGAAAGTAGCCCTCAAGTAGATCTCAATCAGACATTAAGATTGAATATTATTGATATAAAAGTATTGATTTAAATGATTGAAAACATATCTCCAGCTTTCAAGGTTTTAGGACTCCTTTATAACAAATTTATTATTAGTTAATAGTTTTAAAATTATTAAAATCGGCAAGGTGACTTTACCGCGAACGACTTTACACCGACTTTAGAAGAAAGATACAAAACACATTAAACTAAATTAATGGAATATTAAATATATACTTCAATCCAAAAAGTTTAAATTATGAGCAACGCATCTAAGATAAGCCAATATTGGTAAATTGTTGTATTGCTCAACGACACGTTCAATCATCTCACTTACTTTGGCATAAATTGGCGATGAATTATCAAACTATAAAAAGTTGATTGATTGCAAGCGATAGAATTTTAAAACTAGTAAATCAAAGGTAAGTCTGGTAGTAGGTAGCAATGATTGAAATGTGGATGGTGCTAAGAAATTAGTGCTAGTTTGCTACCAGCATTTTAACTGAGTCACTACTGAACTGGAAAGTTTAGCACATTAATAGTTATGATTTTATTACATATCTGGTTGATCCTGCCAGTAGTCATATACTTATCTCAAAGATTAAGCCATATATATATATATATATATATATAGAAAGTGAGCTAATAAAAAGAATGGAAAAAGGCGTTGCTCATAATTCAAACTTTTGGGATTAAAGTATATATTTATTTACTATTCCATTAATTTAATATATCAGTTTAATGTTTTTGTATCTTTCATCTATTTACACATTAATTTTTTTTCGTGTGTTATTTATTTGTTCTAGAATGTTATTTAAATTTTTTAAATTTGGAATTTACTAATTTTTCGTATGTTGTTTGTTTGTTTTTTATAATAAGAAGAATAATTAAATGTTATGTCGATTTGAAATGTTCTATCCATTTATGTTTTAAAATTAAAACCTTTGTATGATTCATTGTTTTATCATTACATAATTAAAAATTTTTATTCATATTTTAGATGACATTGTTCACTTATTGAAAATTTTGTTGTAAATTTTCCGCGGTAAAGTCGCCCACGATAAAGTCACTCGCTGTAAAATCACCCGCGGTAAAATCATCCGTGGTAAAGTCGACGTACCCCCAG
Organism: Girardia tigrina; assembly: GCA_001938485.1. Classification (NCBI taxonomy): domain Eukaryota; kingdom Metazoa; phylum Platyhelminthes; order Tricladida; family Dugesiidae; genus Girardia; species Girardia tigrina. The sequence goes on from MQRK01200032.1 coordinate 11,832, forward strand.
GTTGCTGTGTGTGAGGAAGCCTGGTTTAGTCGCAAACTATTCGTCCATGGAGCAAGTATTACAGGTTTTTTGGTACCTGTAGCAGATAGCTTGCCTGATCTGACCTGCAGTCAATTGCCCCGCAATTTCCTTATCATTCACCAAGTACTAACGCGGTCGTTGGTTGCTTAACTTCGGAGATCGGATGAGATCCGGTATACCCAACTGCGGCCATCGATTTTGAAATACATTATTTAAATTTTTTAAAACCTTCTGAATAGGGAACAAATAAAGTGTATCCAGTATTTCAGGGTCTTTTTTTTAACATATTGACTGGAGGGGCTCTTGCCCCCCCCCAGTCCAAGGCAAAATTGATAGACTAGGGGGGCAATTTTTTTATAATCGATTTTTAAAACTGCCTTTCAATTTTTTGTGATCATAACCTGATGCTTTTGCAACAACAGATGATTTAAACTTCGCTGTTCTAGCAGAAGACTGAACCACAAATATACACATTGACCTCATCGCAAAAGAAGAATCCATTATCAGCACTTCTCACGATACTAGCGAATGGTGCAAGCACAGGAAAGTGAATGTAAAATAGTAAGTAGAAAATAATAGGGACTGCTTGGAAGCATTTATGTTTGTACCTGCTGAAGGGAAGCGTAAAACACATTATATGAAATGTAGAGCGTGCGAAAAGTTTTTGAATGTAGCTTGCAAGTTTGCTCACAATTGTACTGTTTACTTTGCTTATGGCTGCCGTGCAGATACAACTGTTAAAGTGCAGGCTGTCACAGATCACCTTGACTCAATCTTCCATAAGGCTACAGTGCGATATGTGGATTTAGAATCGAAGTGGAAAATTCAGTCCTCTCATCACCATTGGCTGAAATGTTAGCAAAAGTACAGTGCGGAAGTTGCGGAGTTTCTTATCAAACTCGTTGTGGTCGTTTATAATGACAGTCTGATGAGTACATCTTCTGCCAACAGCTTGTCCTAAAGGTATTTAACATTGAAGTACACAGGTCCAAAATTATTAACAGTCTTCGTGAAAATGAAGTTATTGCAGGACAGGTTGTTGTGTGTAACCGCGTCCGCAATAATGTTGACTTGATCGAGTTTGACGCGTTCGTTAGCGACCGGATGACCGGCACTTAAATCGTACAACCAATTACACGATAAAAGTTGATGTTCAACTCGATTTGTCCTGGATGTAATTTTAATCGTCGTAACAGTCGATTTATTCAATCGCTCCGTCTTGACAGTCTTTTGTAAGTGGTATTTAATGAGAATGAGAATTTTTGATAAACGTTTATTTATAAACGATGTAGTATCAAATTGATCCTCCATATTCCACCACTAAACAGATTGGTTTTGTAATTTGAATTTGTGCTTTTTGTTTACTTTTTTAATTTATACAATAAAACAAATTCTTTATGTTTGAATTTTGATGCTTTTTATAAATCTAGAATTTTATGAGTTTTAATTTAATTTTGAATTTTTATTTTATTAATTTGTTAATTTAGTTCTTAAATTTGATATAAATTTTTAAATGTTGTGGAGTTGGCGTATACAACAGGAATGAATTATCCATTGGAAGAATTTCAAACTTCATCATTGACATTACCTTACAAAGACCCTAACTGCTATCGTGAAATGCTACTCATAGTTGCTGAAGAAGTTCAGAAGGAACTCACTCATGACCTATGGGATTGTGTTGCCTACGTAGTACAAGTTGATAACCGCGTCAATCGGCAAATGATGGATTACAAGTAAGTCTCTGCGAGAATAGTAACAAAAGAGCGTGAAGTAAAGAAAGTCTTCAAAGTTTTAAACAAAGCTCAACATATTGGAGCCCTTGGACTGTTTTAAGCTACTTAGCAGACCCTTAAGACCATGGTCGCACCAACTTCCAAGCTGATTGGTGTTACAACAGATGGCGAAATAGCTAATACAGGGTTAACTTCGCAAGAAATTTTTAAAGTTTTAGAAGTGAAAGGAAGTCTTCGGAAGCTTATAAAGAACTGGTTGCATCGTGATCTATTGATGATCTGGTGATTTTTTTCACAGAAGTGACCTTGTTGTTAAAAGCATTGAAGTAGGCGTTTCGGAGTAGCGTATCTGAATTTAAAATGCCAAGTCTCTAGCTAGGTTCTTCAGGACGTCTAAAAGGACAACGAAACTCCTGCATCAATTTCAACCAACGGCGAAATATTTCCCTGCTCATTACGAAGTTTGATTTGCGGAGCACATAGTCAACCTTTTAATTGACATTCTTCCTAATCTTTACGGCTGCAAGGAAATTTTTAAGTTTTAGAAGTGAAAGACGAATTGAAAAAAGAGGGAGCAACAATACGGGTATATTTGAAGACATTGGCATATGAATCGCATCAAGTTTGACTTAACGGTCTCATAGTTGATGTTTTGAAAATATTTCGTGATTTTCAAAAGTAGGTACAGCGTGACGACTGATTCTATCAGAGATTCAACAGAGATTCGGCACTTCGTAAATTAGACCTTATTTTCAGGGCCTCCTATCCAAGGAAGAGAAACTATAGCCCCAAGAAACAGAGACTCATTTTAACACGAATATGCAACTACCAGAAGTCTTGATGTGGTGCGCCTCAAAATTGTTTAATCAGCATAGAATTATCTTGGAGAGCGGTTTGATGTTGAACAAGAAGTAGTTCGAGACATATTATCTATTTTGCAAACAGCAGAACTCGAAACATTTATTAATGTAGGAGTCAAAATAACATGACATTTATTTTCAGAAGAAATCCATCGCTTTGCAGATGACTGAGCTGATCAATAGCCAATAAATGCTTTACCCTAATTGAAGTTGAAATACTTCCTACAGCGTTACAGCAGCGTACTACACTCACTCTTCACAGTATGCCTCCTGAGAGGCTTTTTTCATTATACAATTTGAATGTTTCAGCCCATCGCACGAGCACCTCAGCTTAGACCGCCAACTCTAGCATGATGATCGTAATGAATTGAAAGGGGCCCTGCAAGTTTGATACTCACAATGTTGAGGTGGAATTCTTGTGGATGAAAGAAAGACGAGAAATAAACCTAAACTTGATATTTATTCACAAAGTGATTTTGTTGCGTTGCGTAATATAACTCGTGTTGGACTCGTCGTAAAATATTATGGGTCGGGTGACTTGTGCATTTTCTTCTTTTAAATCTGAAAACATTTGATATAAAAACTGTTTGGAATAAGAAAATTCAATATAAAAAACAAGGAAAAATAACTACTTTTGTTAGGGGTTCTTTTTGGTGAACTGACTATTTTTGATATTTTTAAATTAAAAATCATAATTATATTTTAGATAAATTGAAAAATATTATTTTACTAATTACATTGAATGAACTTTTGAAAGAAATTATGTATAAAAAATTTAAGTTTATGAATAATATTTTTACTAATTAAAATGAAATAAGTTTTATAAAAAGTATAGTGTAATGATAATATTTTATTAATTAAATCGAAAGAACTTTTATAAAAATTGTTTAAAAAATCACAATTAAAATAACAGTTTCAGAGTAAAAGAATATTGTAAAGAAATTTTGTTATATCTTGTAACACTTTTTTTAAATAAAAAATCATGTTTTATTGAATTTAATTGCCAACGGAAAGTTTTATTAAAAAATTATTGATAATGGAATTTTTAAAATTAAAGAAAAATTATTTAGAAATTGAATTTTTGCAGAACATGTCCATTAAAATAATTTCAAAGATCTAAATTTATATTTCAAATTAATAAACATTGTAAAAATTAATAAAACAAAAACAAAATATGATTTGAATAAAATAACATATATATATATATATATATATATATATATATATATATATATATATATATATATAT
>MQRK01200036.1:3896-17381 GCA_001938485.1 Girardia tigrina
GTAACATAGAATAAGAGTTCAGTAATATTTTCTATAATTTATATCTAAACGTGATTGTGAAGGCGAAACAGATAATGAAGCAACTGTAACCCTACTTTTGGCCCACCCTGTATTATTATTTTCATAGGAATAAAGATTGTTTTTTCAATTAAAGTTGGGTATCAAGCATCAAATTTAACATACAACATCCTGTGATTAAAGATCTAAATTTTGTCATTTAATTTAATTTCATTTAATTTAGTTTAATTTAATTTAAGTCCACATTTTCTACATAGGTTTGTCATTTCAGGTTGGAAAAGGTGATTGCGGTAGTTATATGAGAGGAGGCCTAATCGGGCTTTGTGGATGAAGTACCAGCCTTCGAAGGTGATCCATCCTTTCATGATTGACTTATTTAAGTTTTCGTTGCTGGTGCTAACGTCAAAGAGGTCTTGTAATCTCTCGTCTTGGAGTAATATTTGTAAAACGCTACGGTACATTTGAAAAGTGCAGCTTCAAAGTTTTTTTTTATTTTAACCCTCAACGTGAATGGAAATTATTTTGAAAAAAATGTTTATTGTAAATAAAAATTAGATTTGAGTTCACTTATTTCTTTCTATAAGAGTCTTACTACTTATTGGGCATAAAAGTAGGAGATCAATCAAAAAATATTTTAAAATGGGTTGATGTAAGAAAAAGAATTATAAAACCATAATCTTAAATAAATAAAAAATAAATTGTGAACACCTATATTATAAATAAATAATATAATGTTGAAAAATATAAAATGAACGAGTGTTACAAATGTCGCCATAAACCAGAAAATAAATTGGAAATTCTGTATTGAAAAAAATCGTTTTATTAATATATACATAAATTTTATTATTATAAAACCCAACAAAAGAAATTTGCACTACTTTTTCGGTCATTGCGAATGTTGGACGTAAGGATCCTATATGGATTATAATAGATATTTATGGAGAATATATTTTTTTATTGAAAATATTGCTTATCGAATAATTGTAGATGTAGGCCAGACGTATCTTGTACTCTTGATATGACAAATCTGGAAACAAGCCCTGTTTGCAGACAGGTATGAATAGGTGTCTGGATACCGATGTACGGAGTGGCACCTGCGTCACTACTTAGGTTATTGCTTTTTGTGAATGTCGTTAGACAAAGAGTAACAGTAATGCAATCAACAATTATCGGAAAAAATTAAAAGGACAAAGTGTAATAAATAATCAGAGGCATGGGAAAGACAATTCACTGAATGACCAATTGACAGTTCGGGGTTATAAAAATTTAAATAATAATCGCTACATGTATCATAACTTGTTTCTGATAATTTTGTAAATGATTTTAAATGAACGCAAAGATTGTTTACAAGTACTCTTTGAGAACGTATTTGTCATGTGTAAAATAGAACTGTCCGTATCGTTTTATTGTCTCAATACTTCAAAATTTAGATACAAGAAACTAAACAATTACAATTTTTCTGGTGTCATTTTAGTAAAAAGAACATGAAAATGTGCAATTTTAAAACAAAGAAAAATTCTTTAAATCATTAGTAAAACAATAATGAAGATTGACAATAACGAACATAAATGAAACGAGAAACTGCAATTGTTCCTATGCATCCATCAAATGAACACCTTTACTTTTAGAATCTCTAATACCGGTTCATCTTAATACATCTTGCGTTATACTCACTTCATTTCTTATAACATATTTTTCATTATGGTGTTCTGTTCTCTTCTTTGATTATCATGCCTGAAAGAGACATTTACTAGTTTTCCAGTTTGATAGGAAGAGAATATACTATTTGCACATTCTTAGAATATCTATTAGAAGAATAGTTATTTTTTCATCCACTGGAGAAGTTAGGAGTAAAGTGATTGAAATTAAATATATTTTTTATAAAGTAAATTTAAATAGTATGTAAATTTAAATAGTATGTATATTTCAAAAAATTAAAAAATAATGGCAAATTATGTTTAAAAACAAAAACACGCCATTTGTTAAATTTATTTTTTACGACAATTAATTTCGACGGTATAACCGTCATCGTCAGGTCTCAAGAAAGAAATGAATTTTAAATCCGCTTATATAGGCAAGCATTGATTATGTCATCAATGGATTATTATGTCATCTAAACACTCTTAATAGGATTTTCGAGAGACCCGTTTGCACATTAATCTTAGGATCTAAAGATCTGATATAAAGTGCTTCACAGGCCACCCTCTCCCAATAGTTATTAAAACGAGAACACAGAATTTTAAAATCATTTATGTTTATGTTTTCATTCGACTTACAACCCTTTCTGTGTTCTGCAATATTACTCACACCTACATTCCGACCATGTTCTTGGATTCTCTTACAAAGATGACGGGACGTCTCTCCAATGTATGTGGCATTACACCCATTACATGTAAATTTATATACGAGATCCGAACATAATCCAAATGGGGTTGGAGATTTATTACAAAACACATTTTGGATTTTATATGTTTGTGATATTATTTTTAAAGAAAGTTTTTAGTTTTTTGTTCTGTGTCTCAATTTTGTTACGAGAAATTTTATTAGCGTGATAATTAGAGACAATATTACACCAATGAAAACACAAATCACTACTTACATTATACAATGCAGATCTAACAATAGTTAGTCGTTTCATAATTTCTATTCTTCGTTTCTTCTTTGTCTCCAGCATTCTCCGTAGGATCTTCCGATGAATTTTGCGAATATCTTCTTTCTGTAAGCATTCATGCAATTTTCTTTTGAATATAATATATTTCATCAATTATTTAGATTATTAAAAATAATTATCATTATTATAAAAATTAAAAAACTTAATTTCGAATGAGAAGGCGATCTTTTCATAGTTTTAATATCAAAGGAAAAAAGAAAAAGAAGGTAAAGAATTTTATATGAAAAGAATTAATCAATTCGAATTTTTAGTGATATATTTTCTTTTCTTTTGTTTTAATATGTCATTTAATAAATGTTAATACGTGAGAAGTTTAATTTTGTAAAAAATAAAAATTTCTAAATAAAATTTTAGCAACTTATTTATATCCATCATTTAATCGATCTTTAGATAACATTCTAAATGTTCTAAATCAAATGAATCTTAATTTTTTAAGGAAATAAAATAACGTCCTACATTACATATGTTGAGTATTCAAAGTATTCAAATTTTATTATCAATCTTTTAATCAAAACTTTATATCTGACTCCAGTAATTCAGTAGGCTCTTCCAACACAAATATATGAACAAGTAAACACAATTTCTTTATTAAAACTTTATTTTCAAATAACAAAATTAACACGTAGACTAATAATAATTCAATTCTTTGATGACAGAATACAAACACAAATCAATATTTCGTGTGAGTTAACATATTTCAGAAAAACTTTGAATCTCCAAAACGAACGATGATTTGTATTCTACTTAAAAACCTTGTTCTCCAATACGGGATACTTATGGTTTTATTAAAATTTCAAATATATAAATTACAAAATAATAATGACTGTACTTGCGTAACTATTGGAAAGAGAAATTTTAGGAGCAAGTTTTTGGGCAAACTAAAACTAAATTCACTGCTGTTTATATAGTAGTTTTTATCAGCCTTGAAAATTGATCAAATAAAACAAACACTAAAATATTTATAATTTTTAATTCCAAATTTTGTTAAACTAAATATTATTTTGTCTGAAATGAATAATTTTACTTAAAGAATTATTTTAAATTTTTTCTACATAAAAATTTTGTCAAAAATATTCATATGTATTTTTCGAAACCCTAACACATATTTAAAGACAAAGAAAGGGTAAACATCGTCAAAATTAACAGTTTCTCTTTTCAGATCAGGGTAACCAGCTTCCGTATTTAAAACAAGAAAAACCAAAATAAATAATTAGATTAGATAAATTAATATGAGTTGTATAATCAGTAAACAAAAATCAAATTATTATAAATATTTATGCATATTATATGTAAAAAATCCCATTTCTCTATTTAAAAAAGGGAAGATGCAGATTAAAAAACCATGAACACTAGAGGAGATAGTGAGTTACCAGGTCGCAACCCTGGAGGAAGCCGGATTTGGACCCACATATAATAACACTAATAACGACCGGTGTATTGAGAATAAATGATCTGCTGCCTTCGCCTTCTCTTCTTCCTGAGTCCAGGGATGGGCTTACCACTGTCAAACTTTGCCTCTTTTCCATTGTATACTATAGTGTACTCTTAAAACTCAATCTAATCGATATAATTTTATAGTATGAGAAGCCGAAGCTTTAACACCACGATAATCACTTTGTAAGAAGCAATCTTCGAGTGCTGTAATAAATAGCGAATATCGGTCTAGAGGTTCGTTAAATGTTCAAAAATAAGCAAGAGTGGTTAATGCGCAAATAGAGGTGACAAAACATAAGTATTTCGTCAAGCCTGGATTTGTGGTAGAGCTGAGCTCTACAAACAAAAGTAGTACCTAAGCGGACAATATAAATTATACATTAAAGTGGATGACTTCAGCTTACGAGCAGTGATATGAAAAATGGTTTTCAGGGGTTGGTGTGTGTTCAGTTGTGTGTCGCATCAATGATCTGTACAACTGATCCCAGGGAGCGACCTTCGTAGATTCTATACATGAGATATATGTAGAATCATGTAAAAACTGGCGTACTGTGAGATGGCAAAGGAAAGAGGAGTAAAATACTTGAATCTAATAGTGAAGTGGTACCTACCTTAGGGAGCGGTCCTAGTTGGCTATATACATAAAAGTGGGTAGAGTCGACTAGTCAAAGGTACGAGTTGCCTGGAGTGACTGGTGGTGTAACATGTGGGTATACAGATACTGTAAAAGAGCTAACTGAACAAATTAAAGTTCAATAAACTCTTTTAACGACTAATAAATAAAAATACAAGACATAAATTTTAATATAATGAACTATATAATAAAATAACATACCAACAAGCAGATAAACATACACAAAGAATAATGGCTTTGAATATCAACAAGACTTTATTGTAACGTCGGATGATTGTTATTGCAATTGAGAGAGAGATTCTTGGGATAAGAATTGATTGTTGAGATTTGGAAAATTTTTTGTTGCTGATATTGAGGATCGGCCGATGACAGCGAGTGAGGATGAGAAATTTATTTATATCAAAAGAAATGTATTAAAATCCAATGTTGACAGTTGTATAATTCCATGGCACGAGACCGTAACGATAGAAATTTGTTAAATCCAAAATTTATTAGAAAAATCTGACAACATTATTCAATCAATATTTAAACTTATGATGAAAATATCGAAGGTGATGATGATTCAGAAATTGAAACTGGAAGTCAGGATAAAGATTTACAAGAAATCCAAACGGAATTTTTGCATATTTTCGAAACATTTGAAATAAAAGATGATATAGATTTTAATGGAATCGAGGAAATAGAATAATCTTAAAATAAAATTATTGGTTTTGTTTTTATATATTGATGTTTTTATTTTTATATAAGTCGCACACACGTATAAGTCTAACCATTTTTTTTAATTTTCATACTTTTTTTCATATAAGCCGCGGTTTATAGTCCGATAAATACGGTACATGTAGCAGATGTATAAGCCGAATGTAGAAAAGCAGGAATAAAAATAAAACCCACAAATTGTGAATGGGCAAGACCTCAAGTATTGGTTTTAGGTTACTTAGTATCTGGACTCGGAGTAGCACCCTATCCAGAAAAATTAATACAAGTTAAGGAATTTCCTGTACCAAGAAGTATAAGAGAGGTACAATGTTTTTTGGGATTGGCAGGATATTATAGGCGATTTCAAAAAGATTACTCGAAAATTGCCATACTTCTAACAAATTTGACAAAAGTACCAAAAGATATGCCAAAAAATGAAATTAAAAAGTTATTTAAATGGACAGATGAATGTCAAAGTGCATTCGATAAGCTTAAAAATAACCTCATAACTGCACCAGTTTTGCGTTATCCTGATTTTACAAAACCTTTTCTTTTAATGACAGACGCAAGTGGAGGAGCTCTAGGCGCTGTCTTGGGACAAGAGGATGACGAAGGAAGAGATTATGTTGTGGCATACGCCAGTCGAGTTCTGAATGGAACAGAAGCTCGTTATTCAACTAAAGAAAGAAAATGTTTAGGGATTGTGTTCGGCGTAACACATTTTGGACAATATTTGTACGGTGCAGAAATTATCTTGAAAACAGATCATAAACCTCTTGAGAGTCTAATGAAAAATAAAAACGCATCAAGTCAATTAATTGGATGGGCAATGCGACTACAAGATTGTGATATAAAAATAAAATATAGAGCTGGGAAGGCAAATGCAAATGCTGATGCATTGTCTAGAATCCCAGTTGCGCTGATAGAAAATGAGACAATAAAACTTAAAGACGTAATAAGTCAAATGATTGAAATAGCTGCTGTAAACATAAACATAAACACGAATTTGCAAAATTGGCAAGAAAACGATGTCAAACTTAAAAAGTTAAAAGAAAAATTAATGGAACAACAAATAAAACAATATAAAGTTGTGAATAATATATTAAAATATCTGGATAGAGATAAAGAATTAATTGTTATTCCTGATTTACAAAAAGAAAATATAATGATACAGTATCATGATGGAGCTTTAGGAGGATATCTCTCGTTGCTTAAAACATTTAACAGAATTAGAGAAAAAATATTACTGGGAAGGTATGAGATCCGACATTGAGTCATGGATCCAATCATGTGAAATTTGCGCTACTCGAAAAAATACGAGTAACCAAAGGAAGTTTCCCTTGAAACCGATTCCAGTACCAGCAGCTCCATTCGAATTATGTGCAATGAATATCGTTGGACCATTGCCAGAGACAGCAATAAATATATTTTAGTTTTCGTAGATCACTTCTCAAAATTTACAGAAGCTTTCGCAATGCCAGATCAAAAAGTTGAAACACGTGCACCAATATTCGTTGAACGCATTATATTCAAATGTGAACCGCCAAAGAAGATCCTAACAGATAGAGGACAAAACATTATGAGTAGTGTAATAAGTCAAATAAATCACGTCTTCGAGATATTAAAGCTTAATACTACAGGTTACCACCCGGAAAAAAATGGGTTGGTTGAACGTATGAACGGTACATTTTTAAATAGAATGGCATGTTTAACAAATCCACATAACAAGCAATCCACAAGTACCACATTCAAAACCGATTCAAATAAAACCATTAAAAGTTAATCATGATAATTGATCGCCATTATCGCAAAAAGAAATTAGTGAGAATGCAACCATTTTACTGTTACAAGAAGATATTGGACTACATTTTGCAAAAGGACATATTTATAATGACCGATTTTTCAAATATGCAGTGAGAAAATACCCACATCTCTTTGTTGTAAAAGATCTAAGAAGAAATGCTACTCCATTACAGATTGTAATAACTCGACACAAGTTTCACAAAGCTGCAAAATTACTTAAACAGACACAATTATATGAATATCCAGGGTTGATAGATACTCAAGGTAATGGTGGATTAACTGCGTTAATGGAAGCAATAATACATAGAGGACCGTTCCATACAGTTATAGCACCTCTTATTATATATTCTAATTTGGCGCTTCAAGATCGACGTGGAGATACCACAACCGAATATGGTAAAATATATGGTTCAGAATTAGTAAAATCAGTATTGGAAATAATTGAAAATAACAAGATGACGTCACTAGAAGGAAAAAAGCAGCTGTCTTATACGTAAGATATCAAGAACAAATAGATCAGTACAATAAACAACGAATAAAGGAGTAAAAGTTTATAAAGGGCGTAAATTTACATAAGTGGTATCGGAGAAAGTTACCAATAAACATTGAAATGGATGAAAAGGTTGTGAGGACAGATGAAAACCGAATTATAATTTTAAATATTTAAAATTTCCAATTATATTAACTCTACAAATTATATTATCTTTCATTTTGCGAGGTGTAAATGCTGAAAAAGAAACTTCGTTACGAGAACGACAAATTTCGTTACGAATTGTCCCACATACCGTCTTTATTAATGTTGGAGCACATAACATTAAATATTCTTTCAAGATTTGCCTTGGGCAATGTGATTGGCAAAGTAATAACGAACTTAGAGCAAAATATTTTGATGGATATCGGAACAATACAAATATGTATGTTCTTATTTACAGAGAAACAACCTTAATAGCAACGTTCAAAATTAAATGGGCACGGCAGAGAATACTAATAGATAACCCAATGTCAAATCTCACTGTCCATAGTCTTTCATGATATTTTTTTATACAATATAATTCACTATTTACTGTACCACATTTTAAAATACATGAAAAGTTTATTTATTCTGATTCTTTAACAAAAATCCAATCTATCATTTATAAATCAAATGGTTATATTACATTTCACAAAGATTTACAATTACACACATGGCCATTTATATTATTCAGAGTTGGATGATTTTTACTCAGTTCCTTAATAATATACCAAATAACATTGCTGTACAGAAAATACAAAAAGAAACAGACGGTTTTAAACTTATATCGTACCTCCTTGGGGAAATACCAGCCAGGAGTGTACGTAGAACAGACAGGTATAAAAATCATTTTTGGCCGTACGAGCCTTGAAATTTTATATTTCATTATGAATTTGTTTATTTTTTCTCTCTTCTTCTAATTCGTGCAAATGTGCACAGTGAATTAAATTTTTCTATTTTTCAGATGCAACCAGTATCACAATCAGCACAGAACTTCCTCTCCAAGATGCAACAAAAATACGCAAATCTAAGAGAGACATTTAATGATAATAAGCCGTCTGATGGCTAGGAACACTTGTCTCATTCGTAATTTAAGAATCGTGATAAGTTACCTGATGTTGTTAGAGACACACGCATAAATAAGGATATACCCCATCTTGATAGACTTGCCCGCATGGAGGAGTGTAATGATAGGCTCATACGCGCTTTTCAAAAGCAGCCTATTTGCCCAATAGAAATACCCCTCCCGTCTGGTTGGACACCTAATGAGCCTATCTCTGCCCAGACCACAAAGTTGTTTGGCTTGGTCATCCGTCCAATGCATTACAGTATTACTTTTTATCGTGACATCCAGTCTGGTTTGAAACCAATTTTGGAGGAGTTGTTTGTTGCTGAATACCCTTCAGCGAACTTCTACCAAAACCGTCTTATATATAATGACTTAAATAAGAAAATGGTAGTGAAAAAAATTACTGTAACTCGTCGATGGAAGGCTTCAGACATTATGGGTCTATATCGACATAGTATATCCTCTACCTTTAATACCCCGAACTATAAAATAGTAACCTTGTGTATTCACGTGGCATCGGCACCTCTTATTATTAGCGAAACTAAGGTATCTATTAATGTCCCGAAATTGCATTCTATTGCAATTGATATCGCGGACAGTCTGGAAGACGAGGTGGCCGAAAAAATAAATGATATTTATTTGTCCTCTCCCAGCAAAACTGCTGTTTTTGTCGTAGAATTTTTATTACAGGATGACGTGCCAAATCCGTTTCACCAACTTTCACACTTTCAGATAAATTCTGATTTTCAGATTAGTGAAAGGTTGGTCGCCCAGAGAACATCGTTCGTAAGAAAAAATCTTTCTTTGGATGAAATTAGGCTGCGTTTACGGTTCTTGGACGCCGACAAAAGATTTCATGTTGCGGTGATCACGCTCCTGAATTTTAATGGTAAAGTGTAAATGAACACCCGGGTAATGGCCCGCACTAGAAAAACAGAATGGTGTACAGGGTGCCATGGTTTACAGGATAAAGACCTCGTAGGTTGTGCAGATGAATATGAGGTGATCGCAAAATTACATAAAAACCTTTATGATAATATCCTCGTCGGCCATGATCTCCAAATGGAGATCAGAGGCTTGGTCATACCCACACATACTCTGTTGGGTATCCGCGATACTGCGGCGGCGAAAGTTTTTGAGTTAATGGACATCAAGAAAAATAATAACGGGAATTTTTACTGCCTAAAATCTTTGGCCTGGAATATTCTTCATAAAAACATCCAACTACATGTCCATTCTTCATATTAAGGCACTGATGCCCTGTGACGAATATATCGCAAGGTTGAAAGTAGGTGGATAGATACCTTTTCCCCTACGAACACCGTACAGTTATTTGAGAATTCGCCCCCTCAAACACATGGCCAACTTTCATCTACGGTGGAGGAGTAACTGGAAACAAACTATTGGAAAATGTCGAAAGTTCTTTCTGGTACATCTTCCACGATGTTTTTTTAAGTCGTTTAGGGAACAGCTCGACAACAACGATGTCGATGACTTAGATCTTTTCGTTCAATTAGATGAGAATTTTAACGAAAACGAATACGAATTACCCCCCGTGGGTGAGGACACACACCCGGTTTACGTACCTTCTAACATAGAGGCCATGCATCCACTACCTCATCCTGACCACCTGAAAGTCCTGTCTGGAACACGTACATCGGTGTTTGAAAGACTCACGCCCAGGGTAGTTGAAACCACTTTCGAAGAACCACAGGTTGAATTAATAAAAACTAAACATTGGTCTCTTGAAACCCAAGGGCATCACCCAGAAAAAATCACAAAGATAGTCTCTCCATTACATGTACAGTCTACTTCTTGCACATCAGCAACCGAGATATGTACTCAGCAACGTCTCGTCACTCCACCACACTACAGCGATCAATAGATTCCTAGCATCAAAGGAAATTGTAATTTCCGGTGCAACAAAGATGTGATACGGTATAAAAATGTGATACGGCATCAAAAGCAGAAAGGTGGCCCTCATGTCACCCCACCTCCTCTTCAAAAGATGGATATCGATGAGCCGTATCGTCGTACCCCGCAGAACACGGATCTGCCGTAGTTCGCGTCGCCTCAAACTCTCATCAAGGATGAACCAACAGTGCTGAACGACCCTTTCAGCGATTTGGCGTTCGACCTTACAGAAGATGATTAATGTGAATAACATTTTTTATTGTGTTTGTTGATATCTGATTTAACTCATTTTTCTTTTTATTATTGTATTGGTTTATTGATATATGATCTAGCTTATTCTTTCGTATCTTGTTTTATGAAATCCCTATTCCTTCCGATGTACATATTAATTTTGTTTTATCATTTATGGGGACATAAATTTTATTGCCCTCCAACGAATGTTGTGATAATTATTAAAAACAAATAATAAAAGTAGTAAAAAATAAATTTTGTTTTAATTATTAAGATAAAATAAGATTTTATTTATCTTTTTATCCAAACAAATATAATTTATACATAAATAATTAAATTTTGAATAAATAGTAAGATAAACAGTTAAGAATTTATAGAAAAATATTTATTATAGAGAAATAATTAATTTGATTAAAAAAGTAAATAAAGAATAAAATTCAAGACAAAAGTAAAAAAGGAAAAGATTTCAAGTTAGAAGGAGACCTTAATTATATTTAAGTCAAGAAAGACCATTAATTATCTAATAAAAGTACAAGAAAAGAGTAAGACAGACTTAAAGTTTTGACCTTAATTATTTAGTTCAACCAAATTCTTGATTACGTATAAATTACTCTCCGACAGAGATAATTTATTTCAAGAATTCGATATAAATATTTGTGATGAATAACACAGATGAGACAAAATTTTGATCACTGAAATTACTTGAATTGAAATTCGAAAAGGTACAGTAGTTTTTAGATCCTCATATAATTATATATATATTTTCAATAATATATCTTTATATAACTGTGCAGATAATAAATAACATAAATATTGAAAAAATAATTTTTGTTTTAATTAATGGATAAAATAAAACTTTATTTATCCTTTTACAATATTAAATATAAATTATATATAAATAATTAGACTTAATTTAATTAAAGGTATAAATAATTAAGATTTAAATAACAAGTATTTATATTGAAGAGGCAAATAGAATTTAAATTAAGTAAATAAGAAAGATTATATATTAGAAAAAAAGAACTATAAAAGGAGGAAAGTTTTAAGAAGAAGTCAGACAACAACTTTAAGAAGAAGAAAAACCTTAATTATATTTCTAAGATTAAGCCTAATTATATCTCAAGAATTAAAGTAGATTAAAAGGTCAAGAACTAAAGAATTTTGTGATTATACGGATCTCACGCAGAGAATTATCTGATTTAATTAGTCAGATCTCACGCAACGAATAACTCGAATAAATTATCGATCAGAAGTATATATACGGCTCTTGATCGAAGCAGAGAATAAAAAAAACGATACCGAACTTAATTACAGAAAACGAGAATTGAAAGTAAAAAAAGTACGAAAAGGCCGAAAAGTGAAATCATATGATTATATATTTTATATATTTTTATATATATAAATCAATCTCGGAGTAAGCAAAATATTGTTTCTCCATTTTACACAATATTTAAAATCAATTGAATAAGATTAAGTTGTTCTTAAAATTCATTCACCATATTGTAGACATCTTTATATAGATAATAAATATTTTATTAAAAATCTGTGTTTTGATATTTTCCATTTTAATTTTGATAATCACTCAGATACCCCAACATAACTAAAATCACTTTGAAGTAAACTAATTCCGTTTCTTCACTTTACCCAATTTCTAAAATCAACTAAATAAGATTAAGTACTTTTAAAAATCATTGTGTGCCTCCCATCTCTGTAATGGTATTGAGCCTAAGGCTCTTTAGAGGGTCCACCCAAGCTAAAGTCCTTAAGGGCCCCCCGATAGGCCTCCTACGGGGTCAGTGGCCTTGCGCCTCTGAGCAGTCGGCTTGCCAGTAACGAACGACCAACCATGGAACTTGGTACCATGGCCATACATGCCGTTGGCTGTTACGGTGGACACGTAACAACCGCGAAATGGGCACTTAAATTTTCCTCTTGCAGTCTTGTAATCGGCTGGCAGTCGGTATTGTAGGTGCGTCTCTTCGGCATCGTCGTTCGGCTGTATCCTCGGCATACTCACAGTTGCGTCCGGCAACTGAGGATTGCATTGGTTTGATGTCGGCTCTTCCTCGTTCTCTTCTTCCAAGTTTTCTTCTCTCTGGGCGTTGGATGTTGGCGTTTCTTGATGATTCTTCTGAATATGAATCCTTAGGAAACCAGCGGCGTCGTATTCCCTCGGAAAGTGTTGACATTGATATTTTCCTTTCTTCTGACGTGGCTGGGCTTTCTTCTCTCTCTTCTTCCGCGGGATTGGCTCTGCTCCTTCGCGATCTCTTCTGAGATACCTGTTTAACTCCTTCACTTCCGCATATTGTTTGTGACAGGCATCAATCGGGCAGCTGTGTTCTTTCAGACGAGGTAGCACCAGTCTTAGTGTTTGCTCGTCCACGCTTCTTTGGATTCTCTTCAGTTGGAATACTTTCTCGATCTTTCCATCCATCTTCAGTAAGTTTTCCTGCAGAACGTCTCTTTTAAATTCACCGAAACTGTACTCGGCTCCAAAGAGC
>MQRK01200038.1:289-17890 GCA_001938485.1 Girardia tigrina
GGCGGAAGGCCACTGACCCCGTAGGAGGCCTATCGGGGGGCCCTTAAGGACTTTAGTTTGGGTGGACCCTCTAAAGAGCCTTAGGCTCAATACCATTACAGAGATGGGAGGCCCACTGCACTCGTCTGCACTAGGTTGCACATGTGCTAATCAATACTACACATGTGCTAATCAATAATGCACATGTGTAGCCTAGGCAGCGTACCTAGGCTTAGTGCAAGTGTGCAAAATCAATAAGTTCACAATTGTACAAAGTGCAATATATTCATGTTTTAATATAATTTCGTTTAAAGTGGGGCAGAATGCCCATAGGGTATAGAGGGCGAAGGTAGTAAGATATCGAAAATCTGTCTGAACACATGTATAGAAACCCATAGGTGAATAGCCGGAATATGATCTTAGATTCTCAAAAAAACGCACACATATCGATTATTGAGATGTTGTGCTTTATAGTTTAAAGTGTGGCAGAATGCCCAGAGGGTGTACAGGTCCAAGGAAGCAAAATATCAAAAATCTCTCTGAACACATGGATAGAAACCCATAGGTAAATAGACGGAATATGATCTTAGATTCTCGAAAAATAAATACATAGTGCTTTATTGAGATGTTGTGTATTATAGTGTAAAGTGAGGGAGAACTCTTATAGAGTATTTAAGGCGAAACAAGCAAGATATCGAAAATCTGTCTGAACACATGGATAGTAACTCATATATGAATAGTCAGATTCAATATCAACATTTTTGAAAAAATCGATACGTAGTGCTTTTTCGAATATATACACATTATGTGTGCAAATATTATATGTCCTTGACATAGACGAGAAGATAATCGAGTTTCTAACTGAAGACAAGCGTGCAACAACGAAGAACATTTCAGAGGGAATTGATTAGGATAAAACCACGGTGTGCCAGTACTTGAATGCGATGGGATACCGATACCTGGAAAATTGCTGGGTGCCATACGCTCTGACGCGACAGAACAAGGATAATCGCAAAAGAATTTGTCAACAACTATTGGATAATTATAACCGGAGTGATTTCCTGCCTCAAATCATCACCTGCGATGATATATGAGTGTACTGAGACAACGAAGGCGCTTTCAACAATAGATCATGGAGAATATCGGATGAAAACTCACTTGCAACACCGGCACGAAGACTGACAAACCGAAAGCATCTTGCCTCCGCCTTTAGGGACAGTAAAGGAATGCTTTTGTTAGATGTCTTACCTCCAAATGCTACAATCAATGCGGATGTCTACTGAAATCAACTGGATCGTCTCATTATTGCCATTCAGCAGAGGCGCAGGCGGTTGTTCCATGGAGGAAAACACAATGTTTATTATCTCCAAAACAATGATCGTCCGCATGCGGCTGCTAAGACCAAGGATAAGCTAAATGCACTTGGATTCACCGTACTACCACATCCACCACACTCCCCCGATCTCTCACCATCTGACTACTATCTATTCTCTCCAATGAAATGTGCACTTAGAGGAAAGAATTTTCCCGGTGTCAACGATATCAACGAAGAACTTCTACATTGGTTTGACAAGAAACCGGGTGATTTTTTTCCAAAATGGGATACGCAGCCTCCCTGGACGTTGGCTGAGATGTATTGAGCACAATGGCGACTACTTTTCGCATTTGCTTGACGTGGACGATTGATGAAATATTTTATTGTATTTTGGTGTTTTTTTGGGACAAAACTTATGAGGCAACCCTATAATTAAAATTATTTTTGTAATTTATATTATAAATTATTTTGAAATCGAATTGTAAATAAATTCTAATTTAAATTTGTTTGAATAATAAGAAATTTAGAAATGGAATTAATTTTATCAATCAAGAAATAGCTACGAAAGTTTTATGAGAATTGTCCTAGTGGCAATTCAAGTTGTGATAAAAATAAATGTATTAAAAATAAAATTAGTGTTCTTAATAAATAATAGTCTTTTACATTGATAATTGTTGCAAAAATTTAGAATAAATAAACCAATTCATTATATACAACATATATTTGGAACAAAAGATGCCTTAGTTGATTTTTCTTTGTTTTTTTATTTCCTTTTATACTCCATATAATTTTTAAGCCACGTAATTACGCATATTTTCATTGACTTTATTGATACTGTAGAAACAAAAAATCTTCGAAACAATTTCGTTCTATTTTCAATGAAATAATGTCATCGACTGGTTTGTACAAGCGACCTTCGTTTAAAGTTCAATTGCATACATGCAAAGGCAGAGTAAAGTTACTAAATACGAACAAGTGAACGATATAAAATTGTTAAGAATAAAGAAGTAACATTCTTTGTTCATTAAATCAATTATGACTAATATTAAATATCAAATTTTGTTAAGACACCAAATCATTTCTGAATAAATATTAGTGTAATCATAATCAGTAACGTCATTGGTAAAAGCGAAATTCAATATTTTTCGCCATATATTTAGGTAACTTTCCACTATCTTCGTGTAAAATTAACAGTTGTTCTGTTTTATGTATTTAAATGGTGATTATTTTATTAATTTATAAGATAACTCGAATAGAATGGCCTGGTGAAGTCTGCTGAGTGGCATCGCGAAATCGGATCTCTATTAGAGACCATCGAACTTTCAGTCGATCGTCGCGAAGAAAGATAACGCTCTCATTGGAAGATGCAGGATGTGTCGTAGGGTTCGTGTCCTCGAACAACGAAGGAAAACCCCCGTGAAAGTGTCCCTGGTCGACGTTCGGCAAGCTCTCTGTAATGCGATCAAAAAAAGTAATACCGCGTCGCCATCAACAAAGAAAGCACCGTAATTGGATGGCCTTTGATAAATGAGATTGGGCGGCCATCTTGCCATGGTGCACCGATCTCGAATCACTCTCAAATAAGACCATTTCCAATAATAAAATTTTTGAAAAAAAACCAAAATTGACTCAGGCAAATCAATTTTATATTTGAAAATTCAGTATAATTACAAACACGAATATCATCGTCGATACACTAAATTAATCGATAGCGTTCCAAATTCGTAATTTTAAATGTTTGTTTAGAATTTTGCTTTTTATCAGCGTATTAAAACAATTCTGTGTTTATAAATTCATATATCATATTCACTCTAAACTATTATTTTTGAAATGAAAATAATTTTATTTACAAGATTTTTTTTGAATTTTAAATTTTACGTTTTGTTGTTTTACAACTTATACTATAGATAATTAAATAATCTCTACAAAGTGGAGGACAATCATCTGTGGACATTAATTGATGGGTTAGGTAATTTAATCATTGTTTTCAAGTTAAATTGTTCATTTACCAAATCAATCACGTCACTATTGCAATCAAAAACGTCGTTATTGCAATCAATTACAACATCATTATAATTAAAAAAATAATAAAAATTCAGAAAAAAATTGTTACAAAACTTTATTTATTTACAATCAATATTTTTAAGATATTCTGATTTTTGTAAGTCTGCAGATTTCTTCCTTTTGTAAAGCTTTTTCCTGTCCGATATAAAAGAACTTAGCAACAATGGTTGCTACGTTTGTTCTTGGCAGAGTAAGACTCCTAGCTCTTGTTGTATTCCCAGTGCCTTATACTACGAGATTGATTTCTCTTTTTCGCAATTCAGCTGCCACTGGTATTGTTGCACCAGGCATTGTGTCCGTTCTTCGAACTCTAGTTGATCATTCTGCTCTTCTTCACTTTGAGTTTGTTGATAATTTTGATTTAAATGTAACACCGATTTAAAATATTTTGTTTTTGTACGATGTCGTATTTATACATTGCTATTATTGAATGCAATAACGACTTTATTGATAGTGAAACGACGTAATTAATTGAAATAACGACGCAGTAGATCGAAAAACACTGCTTTATTATATATATAATATTTGTCTAAAAAGTGTGTTGGTTTGTTTGTTTGTCGGTCATGCTTTTCAATGTGAAATTGCGGACGAACCAGAGTGAATCCATTTAACATCGTGGTCAATCTGGATAGCTCGCATCAATACAATTCTGTCGGTACAGTGCCTTTGCCGAAAGACACCCGGAAGCCGATGAAATCGATCGAAAACCGTACAAGTCGTTAAATGGTTAAATTAACACTGATTTCGAATAATGGCGATTTTAACGATTCCTACACGGATTTCGTGAAATTTTTTATGAAATTATCAATAAAATACTAATTTATGTGATAAATGACCATTTTTATCACTTATTTACTAATTATATTTCTAAAAATCAATTTAGGTTAAATTTGTAAAATTTCGTTATCATGTGATTCACGGTTTGTCGGTCAAGCTCAAATTTTACTATGCTGATAAAGGGGTCGTCCATAAAAGACATCACATAGCAGGGTGGGAAGAGGACAGAATTTAGTGACGAAGTGTTACTTGTGGGGAGTGGGGTTTCGGAAATGTGACGTCAAATCGAAATGCTGAAATATTTAAAGAAAGAATTTTTTGACGAAATTTGACAAAGGAAAGAAGGGGTTGGAAATCTGCTTAAATTGCGTGACGTCATTTATGGACAGCCCCAAAATGCAAAATAGTGGAGGAGCAGTGATTGAATCCGCATAAAATTGAGACAACTCTGTATAGTCCGAATCGAAATGGTTCTGTCCGTACAGCTCTTTTGTCGAAAGGCTCTGGGAGCCGATTTAACTGAGTGACTGTTAAATCAACACAGAAGTCGAAACAATAAATAATAAATTATAATAATTACGATTTAAAAATTAAAACAGAAACTTTCAAAGTCGAAAATTCAGTATTTTTCTAGTATACTATATTTTGAAATGGCGTTCCTTTTGTTTTCAAAAAAATTCCATTATTTTTTAAATTTATTTAAAATAATTGATTTAAATGTTTTCAATCATTCAAATATTAGTGTAATGTTTCAAAAATAATAAAAGTGCAGTTTTAACTAACAATTGATTATGAAAAAATATTTTTTAACAGTTTTTCAAGGACTATTAATTAACAGAGCCTGAAATAAAGCATAATAACTATTATAAAGTCAATGCATATACAAATATTAATACATAAAAGACCTTGACACAGAAAAGCTAATTCAAAAACTATTATAAAAAGATTGTAACAGGCAAATGAAACCATTTTCTAATAATATTTTAAATTGAAATAAATAATGAACTTGTAACGTAAATCTGTTGATTTTAATTTGTTTTCATATGTTGGATATTGAATAATATTGTAGACCACGAATATTATTATTATTACTGATTTAATAAACAATAATTTCACATTCAAATTACAAGTTCAGTATAAATAAATTACATATTGATAAATAGATATACGAAAAAAATAGAAATTACTTGTGCACCATCATAGAAAAAGCAATCCATAATATTAATAGCATGTTGAAAAGACATAACACTATAATGAAATTTATAGTTTAAAAATAAATTATAAATTGACTTGCTTCAGATAAATTGTTAAAAACCAAGAAATAGAAACCATTTCTATAATTTCTGAAACAGGATTTGAAGCAACATTAGATACATCATTAAAAAATTCATCTTCAGATAAATCTATTCCTAAGTGAGATTGAACCAAATCCTTAAGCACCGTCTGATCCACGCGAACACCAACCACCTTTACATTATAATAGTCTGGTAAAAGACGCTCGCAAATGGCCACTAAAAGCCAGAAAGCCTCTTCTTCATTGCAGAACAAAAGTAAAACACTAGTGACAATATTCATTGCTTGACAATAACCTATAATTGGCGTAAATAACTCAAATAATGAATAAAATCACACCAATATTTGGATTTCGATATGCATATGCCGTCAGAACACGTCTAAGAGACGATAAACCTTCTTCCGTGTGATAGACAGGGTGTTCTGGAAGGGATCTATGTAAATCTCGTTCGATTTCTTCAGAAACAAAACTGGAAGATGACTCTGTTTGACTAACCAAGATCCGATAATAGTCCGGGTTTAAGAGTAACTATTAAAATAAGAATATTAAATATCATGTTATTTTAGTTTTTTTGTTTAATTTGTATTAAGGTGTCACTTTTCCAATAATACACAATGGATAAATTTTTGAAAATTAGGACCAAAATTATTTTTATGTCGGTTATGCACAAATGAATTTAAAAAAAATACTCAAACAATGTTTATTTTGTGAAAAACAACACCAATAAAATGTGCCATGTTAACAAATATGTCTGAACATATATTTGAACATCTGCTAGTGATCAAAGACGCATTGTGGGAAAGCTTGACCACCAGTTTGAGCTCTCAAATCAGAAGTGAAGTTGAAAGACTCATTGACTGGTAAATGAGCCTTGATGATATATTGAGGAGTACCGGCAATTGGCATCTCTTCGAAAATGATACCTCGTCTTATTATTATCGACCGGGCTACATGTTCTTACATATTTTGATATAATTACTCAGAGTTTTTTTTATAAATGCTTCAATTGGCTCTACAGAATATACCCCAACACCAGATCCGGTTGGCATTTAAAAAATCAATAACTTTGGCATGATAAAGAATTTTGTGGACAATTAGTATCAAATGAATATTATTTGAAATGAATAAGATGGAATGTGCTTAGAGTGCGAGACAAAATTCCAAATTTAAAGCTTTCTAATTCTTATTGCTTTCAAAATCGTAACAATATATTCGATAAAATTCATAGGTAAGTTAAAGACATTCGCGAAATGTGATGAATTTTTTAAAAGTATGCAAGCAACATTTGCTATAATTTGCGATCAAAAACCCAGTTGAACTTCTGATAATTTATTTTATATTTTTCCTCAAACAATGAATTCAGGGTTTCTTTTGGCAATTGAAAGAAATATTACAGATAATAAATTTTGTCAGATTGACGAGAGAATGAATTTGCTCCTGTCGAACCTGAGCCCACACTACGTTTTTCAGAATAGTGCAAGAGTTTTTGGATTTCTGGTCCATCATAGTCGGATAAAATTTTATTAATTTTATTTTTATTTAAAATCTTATCGATGAAGTTGCATTTCGTGAATTGTTGTGTTTTGCCAATTCTAATATTCATTTTCTTTTTAATAATGAGTGGTATAAACAGGTTGATGGTGTAGCAATAGGTTCTCCATTTGCTCCAACGATGGCTTCAATATTTCTGTCAACTATTGAAGATAAGATTGTTTACAGGTCAAAAACCTCTAGCGTATAAAGGCTATGTTGATGACATTTTTCTTATTTTCGATAATCAAATTGATATAGATCCATTTTTAGAATACTTAAATTCTCTGCATCCGAATATTAAGTTTACAACAGAAACAGCGAATAATTGTAAATTATCTATCCTAGATTTACTGATTGAAAGAAAAAGAGATTTTTATGAGACCGAGATTCACAGAATGAAAACTGATACTGGGCTATATACAATGCCAAACAGTTTTTGTGAATCTCGATACAAATATAATATGATTAGAGGACCAATTTTTCGATCTTGGTCATTATCATCACCTTATACAAAAAGTTGTGATAGCATTAACCAATTAACTAAATTATTGAATAAAAATGATTATTCAAAATCAATTATTGAGAAATTGACCAAAGAAACAATTGATAAATTAATTAATAAACCGACTAAAAATGATAAAGAAGAACCAAAAACTTTAAAATACGTTTTAAGCATTTCGTATTCCGAAATATTTGGTCAATTTAAACGTTCAATTTTAAAATGTGTAAATATTGCGTTTCATTTAAAAATAATATCACAAACATAAAATCCAAAATGTGTTTTGTAATAACTCTCCAACCCCATTTGGATTATGTTCGGATCTCGTATATAAATTTACATGTAATTGGTGCAATGCCACATACATTAGAGAAACGTCCCGTCATCTCAGTAGGAGAATCCAAGAACGTGGTCGGAATGTAGGTGGGAGTAATATTGAAGAACACAGAAAGGGTTGTAAGTCGAACGAAAATATAAGCAAATGATTTTAAAATTCTGTGTACTCGTTTTAAAAACTATTGGGAGAGAGTGGGCTATCACACTTTATATCAGATCTTTAGATCCTAAGAGTAATGTACAAACGGGTCTCTCGAAAACCCTATAGTGTGTGTTTAGATGACATAATAATCCATTGATGACACAATCACTGCTTATGTCATCAACATAGCCTTTGTACGCTAGAGGTTGACATGTAAACAAATCAATCTTATCTTCAATAGTTAACTAATTTTTTTCTAGAGACCTGACAGTGACAGTTATACCGTCGAAATTAATTGTCTTGAAAAAATAAATGTTTATTTAACAAATGGTGTGTTTTTGTCTTTAAAAATAAGTTGCCATCATTTTTTAATTTTTTAAATTTTTATATACATTTAACAACTTTTTCCTACTTCGAATTAAATAATCAATTAAAGTTCTTTCGATAGTTTTTTGTTAGCTTCACAATGATATATCACGTATACCGATGCAACATGAGTCTAATAAGTTATCACACAATGATCCGATCGAATACACCCAATGGTGAAGAGGATAAATTAACGCCGCTTTTTTCGTAACAAAATAATTAAAACATCACTAAAATTAAAAGTTTGGAAAAAGTTTTTTGTCGAAAATGATTCAATTAATAGTATTAATTAACAACCGACCTCATTTTGTGCTCCTGATACAATCATCCATATTTCTGCTCGCAATTTATTCGTTAATCCAGCCAAAACCAATCTTCGTAACTCACATGTCCGAAACATCGACATTCCACGTCCATGGTCAACAAAATATTTCTCCCACGCACGTTGACGTTTAATTTCTGTTTCAATAATTTCATCATAATTATCGGATGGTTTGGGTGCATTAGAATATCGTATCATAAATCTACCAGTTTGAGACAGATCTTTATTAATGACTGATTATATGATCATGCACTGCGATATAATATTGATTACTTGCGTCAACAGAACTTTGATTTGGAGAGTTCGCATTGTCAGAAGAAAGTGAAGATTTCGTGCTTCTAATTATCAATTACACAAGAAAAGAAATATGGTTCATTATTTACCTGGTAGTCTTACGAGAATCCGCGAGGAAATTATTGATTTTCATAATTACAATATCTCGTTTGTAGAGATTACCGAAACAAAATGCATTCTAAACTTAGTATTAAGGTTACTAAAAATTCACAAAATTACCGTAGTTGTAGTCACTAGAAATGGATTTTTAATATTATTATTAGGAAAATTGACTGTTTTGTTCATGGATTCACAGGAAATAACATCTCTAATGGGAATAATAAGTTTTACTTGATCCAGAATTTTGCTTGCGAAACAAATGAAGTTATTGGAAATAAGTAGACGACCAGCTACTGTTTTTTTATTATAGTCTGTTACAATGGAGCATTCGATATCTCCGTCTAAAATCTCAGACATGGGTAGACGGAACGATTCTCTATATTCGTTATTTCGAGATTGGGCATCAAGATCATTTTTCAGTCGGGACACTTTAATAGGATGCAATCTTAACAAAGAAGTACAGTATGTATCATTTTTATAATTTTTATTGTCTTCTAATAGATCTGGAAATTTAATAGTAAATTAACTATTAAACTATTACTAAATTAAGAAAATTGGAAACATATCAAATTGTTATTGTTCCACGTTCAAAATAAATAATTACATGTATAAAAGAGCTTTTTATATTACCACGTTTTTAACAATTAATTTTTCCCACTATATTGTCCTTAAAATTTCAGTTTTCTGTTTTAAAATATTTAATCACTCTATTCTCATTAAACAAACACAAAATACACAAATTTTTACGAAATATTTAAATAATTTAGATATCAACTGTTTACATAAACTATTAAAATCCATATACTTTCAACAACGCCATTTATCGATGTTCTTCAATTCTTATATATTTAAATTGACTGGTATTAGTGTTAACTAAAATTGATAAAATAAAATGATGAATTAAAATTAATTTATATCGTAAGATATAATCTGATTAGAGCTATTAATAATTATTAATTAACAACAACGGAGATTCAAATTTGATCAAAACAAAGATTCAAATCATTTTATTATACAAAATTTACCCATATAAATTGTCTCCATACAAACTGTTTTTTTGCCAAAATGACAACTTAGACACCTCTGATCAACTTTAAATATTTTTTTCATGTATTGTCTTCGGGTTTTGATCTACTCTGAAAATTTCAGCCCGATAACTAGTCGGGGAGTTGGTCAAATTTTAGTTGAAAGATTTTCCCGGACAGACCGACAGATCGACAACAAATGAAGTTTATAAAAACGTGGTAATAAAAATAAATAATATTTATTATTAGAGTAGAACCCGTTTATTGCGGATATATTGCGGGCCATAATTCTTGTTGTTATTATAAAATACATTTTCTTTTTATTCGAAGTCTTTAAATTATTCAATTTTAATAAGAAATGAATTTATTTGTTCTTTTCATTTCTTTAGGAAAAAGATAATAAATAATATTAAATAATATTATTAATAAAAAAAATTTTTTTTATAAAAACAACCCCGTTTTTCAAGCATTACCAATGCACTAAAAAGAGGAAAATAATTTTTTCTAGACTTGTGCGAAATTTTATACCTAACCAAAAACGTGGGGCGGATTTCTGAATTACTGCTATTAGTAACTGCTATTTCCTCTTTACTGCTTTTTAGTAACAATCGATCATTTCTATGCCAAACGTTTTTATATTTTAATTAGAAACATTATAAAATTAGATAAAACGACATTTTGTGAACACTTAAAAAAATGTGGTGCACAATACAATATAAATAATTACAAATTGAAGCAACAAAATGGTACAAAAAATGGACAATTTGTTCTCCATAAAAAAATTTTCCATCCATTTGAATAGACGTTCTTGAATATTGTGACTATTTACCTAATTATTTGGAGGATAATTATATTGGAAGAATGAGACGCAACCGTAGAGTTAATAGTGATTTGCCGCGTACAAATAATTCAGTTGAAGGTTGGTATGAGTGCCACCATCCCTCAATTTTTAAAGTAGTGGAACATTTTTAAAAAGAACAGAATCAGATGGAAATAGAATATGAACGTATTCATGCCGGATTTCGACGACCAGAAGCTTCGAAAAACAAATGTGCAAGAGTAAACAAACGGACAAAAATACTAACAGAAAATAATAATCAAAATGATATTATAAATTATTTGAAACGATTGTCATGTAATCTGGAAATATAATATAATGTGTTATTTTTTTACTTTTTTCTTTTCATTTTATTACTCTTATTTTAACATTTTATTACTTTTGTTATTGTTTCAATTTTACAAGTCGTTGGGCGCTATTATTTATACTATCATTATGTTGTTTAAATCCCAAATAATATAAGATTTACAATTTTTTATAAAAATTCAAAAAGTCCTTTAATATTAGGTTGTGGAAAAAGTAATCCATTATTTTAATCCATTAATTTAATTCATTATTTATCGATCAAACAATTTCAAAATTATGCTCTTTGTCAAGGTAACATTTCACAGTAATTTCACAAAAAATATTTACTTTCTTTTTATTCAGTTCTGAGTTACAGGGTGTTAAAAATGGAAGTCAACAAAGAAAAAATTCGGTACATTTTATAGTTTTTTTCAATAAAGGTGAAAATGCAAGCCAGGCGGCTGTTATTGTGAATGGTGTTTATGGTGCCAATACTGTAACAGCTAATTACACGCAATTTTGGTTTCGTTGATTCCGTGGAGGCATTTTTGATGTTAAAGATGCACCTCGCACAGGCAGGCCTATCCTTCAAAATGTCGATAAAATCTCGGCAATGATCGAAGTTGACCGGCATGTTAGTAGTCGTAGCATCGCACAGGAGCTGAATATCGACCACAAAACGGTTTTAAACCATTTGGGCGAAGCAGGATTCAAAAAGAAACTTGATGTTTGGGTTCCACACCAATTAACACCAAAAAACATGATGGATCGAATTTCCATCTGTGAAGCCTTGGCCAAACGAAATGAAATCGACCCATTTCTTAAACGGATGGTTACTGTGGATGAGAAATTGGTCACATACGACAATATTGTATGAAAACGATCGTGATCAAAGCACGGTGAAGCACCTCAAATGGTCGAAAGACCAGACAGGTTCTACAGTATATTTGGTGGGACTGGAAAGGAATTCTTTATTATGAGTTGCTTCCGTATGGCCAAACACTAAATTCAGATCTGTAATTTGTCAACAACTGGACCGTTTGAAGATAGCAATTGATGAGAAACGACCAGAATTGGCCAACAGAAGAGGTGTTGTGTTCCATCACGACAACGCCAGACCACATACGTCTGTAGTGACTCGCCAGAAACTCAGGGAACTTGGTTGGGAAGTTTTAATGCATCCACCATATAGTCCGTACCTGGCACCAAGCGATTACCACCTTTTTCTTGCATTGCAAAATTTCCTGAGTGATAAGAAATTGGGATCAATAGAAGATTGTGAAAATCGATTACTACAGTTTTTCACCAATAAGGACCAAGACTTCTACGAAAGAGGCATTATGAAGCTACCTTCAAAATGGCAACTAATTATACAACAAAACGGTGCATATTTGACTGCAAGAGGACAATCCGAAACATGTTAAATAAAGTTTTGAATTTCACGCCAAAACAATGGATTTCTTTTTCCGCAACCTAATATTTGGGATTTAAACAATATAATAATAGTAGAAATAATGATGCTTTCTGTTAAGAAATTAACATAATTTTCAGAAAAGGGGCTCTTTAGTCGAGGTGCATTTGTCGGGACATCACTTTTGCGTAATATTAAATATTTTTTATATTTTTATGTCCATTTATATTAATTTGTTAAGAGGTCTTAAGCTTTTCTCCAGTACAATATGTTGGAGTGTCTGCACGACATCTCATTTAAGAGAATCAAAGAGCACGGTCGTAATGTTTGAGAAAGTTATATTACTGGACAATATTGTAAATGGGATAAAATTATCGAAATTTTCAAATATTGTGCATTCATTTTAAGAATTATTGACAGAGTGACAAGTGAAGCGTTTTATAGACGATCACGGGATCCTAAAATTAGCATCCAAAATGCACTGGCTACAAGTTCATTAAAATTTTTTAAATCATGTACTGATTACATATTGATTACATGATCACAAATCATTTTTTATAATGACCGTTAATGTATCGAAATTGATAAACAAAACCACAAATTTTAATTTATATAATGTATTGATGTTGTTAAGAATTTTTTTAAATAATCTTGTGGTTTTCAAGTAAATAATACCTTACTTTTCTGATCCCACTTTCAATTGATTTTCTTCTTGATAACCTTCTTCTATCAGGAGTCTATTCAGAAATAGTTTTCTAATTACTTAATAAAATAAATAAATTACTTTTGTATACCCATATTAGCTAACTGTTGCATCAAACTGAATGTTTCTTGAATGTTCATGAAAAACGTAAATGAATACTAAAAAATAAATTTACCGGTCAAAATTAAAATGAACCAAAAAAAATTAAATTCTATAAATAAATAGATATAAAAAGTTAATGTATTAGTAATTCAGTCCTGAAACTAACAGCTTCGAAAAAAAATATTTTATGCATTACAATAGCATATATCGAGATTTATGTGAATTTCCGAAATTATCTTTTGCATTTTATTATTTCTTTCGGTTAATTTTAAAATATGAGTTTCTACATCTATTGAAAAGAGGGAATACGTTGTTATTAACCGTGACCATATTTCTCTGATAAGAAATCATTTTAAAACAATTTTCAAAGTTGAAATTTAATTTTTTTAATTTTTAATGGATAAAAAATGGAAATTAATTTTGGCTATATGAAATTAAAACAAAGAAATAATGGTAAATAATTGACAATTTCCTAGACAATTTTCAAACTTAATCTTTGATACGTTGATTCAAATTATAATATGAACAAATTCAAGATAGTTAGTAAAACATTTATTTATAACACAATCATTTTATAATATTAATTAATTATAATTAATCGACAATACAGGGTGGCCCAATGGGTACGCAGCCTCTAATTTTTGCATATTCTAAATCTACTCGTCAAGACGAGTATTTAGATTTGACCTTTATTGCGCAAAAAGGTCAAGTTCAGGAATTTTTACACCTCAGATGTTATATATCAAAATACTCGTCTTGACGAGTAGATTTAGAATATGCAAAAATTAGAGGCTGCGTACCCATTGGGCCACCCTGTACTTTCCCTATAAGACATGTTATGTTATTCAACACCAAAATTCTAACAAAAATTTACTATATTAATATCACTATATACAGGAAAAGTTTTTTTACATAAAACAAAAAGGGTACAAGAATTGTTATCAAGGAACCCAGTCTCTATAATTTCACTGCTCCTTGATTAAGTTCTCGTATTGCTTCAGTTCGACAACATTTAATGAAGAACTGACCGATTTCCCAAACCATCACACTGATACAGATGACCTCACTTATACTGCGTAGATTACATACGCATCTTCGAAACATTACACCGATTACATAATCCCGGTCGAAAAGCCACATTTGAACTAATTCACACTCGCTTTATCCGCTTAAGAATCAGAAAGGATATCAAAACATGCAGCCAAAAATGTACCGATTTCCAAACACAGAAAATTCTACGGCATATTAAACTACCAGTTATCAGTTTCCCAACAGGTAATTGTTTCGACATTGTATATCATCCCAGACGTACCTCCAAATGGATGTTCTTACATTTTAACAATGATCGATTGGAAAACAAGATGGTCCGAAGCAGTTCCAATCTCCTCCATTTCTGCTAAAAATGTGACTATTTCTTAAATTGTTGGTTGCTCGGTACAATGTGCCTCTCAAGTCATCAGGGATAAAGATCGGTAATTTGAAAGCAATTTATTTCAGACTTTTGCAAAATATCTTGAATTTCAACAAGTTCATACTATCCATTATCACCCCCAATCCAACGGTCTGGTATTCAAAGTTTCCATCGAACTTTGAAAAATTCCAAGTGTTGTTTAAGTACCTCATCTAACTGGCATGGTAAAATACTATTCATTTATCCACAAGAATTTCTCCCAGTGTCATGCTTTTCGGAGTTGGAACTACCTTCCCTGATGAGCTTTTTCGAGATATCATGCATGCGGATCTCGACGTTCTAAATACTGCCAGAAAACATTTCCTCGCATCTGATAAGAACCCATCTTTCAGAAACTTGTTATATTTGTAAAGCTCAGTACTATCAGTCAAAAATGTATGAATCAATGAAAAATACTTAGTCTCAGTATATAAGACCATTTCTGGTAGTATCTAATACTTGTTATGTTACAAAAATTAAAATTCAGGATACCGAACTGTGAGGAATATTTGGAATGTTGATGTTTTGTGTTTGAATGTTGTATTTTGATTTGAGATGTATCTCTATTACTCATATGGCTGATTAATATTTTGATTCTTATTATCTGAAACTAATTTATTCAAATTTATTTTTAATTTATTATGACTGTACATTTGAAATGATTTTATTAATTTTATTTTTAACTTTGTAAAGTATAAAATCAAATTAATGTTTAAAAATGATAAATAGTACAACTCAAAATACTTAAAAAATTGATTTTTTTTCTCAAAATTTAAAATCAAAAATTAAGGCATGTCTTACGTTTCGACTGAGTATCAGATTAATCATCACAATAAATAATTTTCGATAATTTTTCATTTAAATTTTCTTTTTTCAAATCCACAACTTCCTTAAATTTAGATACACGAAAACTTTTTTTGCCCATTTCTTCTGAAATGTTTTTATTGATATAGAAATTGCATTAAAAATATGTCCCCATGATGTTTTTGACGATATACAGCTGTTGTAAATATTTTTGGTCCATTTAACATCCATTCAATCCACTTATTTTTCAAAGATGCTTTAAATGATGAATTAATTAAAACGCCTGGTTGTAAAAATGACGTCATTCGAGGGTATGAACAAAAGCGATGTATTTTCATCACTATATATTTTCAAAACAGAGTCTTCTTTATGGGAAGAAAATCAGTGTAATAATAACAATTTTTTATTTTTTAATTTAAATGGTTCACTCTTAATATATCACGTTTTAATTCGTTTATTCATAAGATCAATATTCCTTGTCCCAGAAGTAAAAGTGCAAACCAAAATCAAACCTTTTAGATTTACCATCGATTTAATTATTCTCCCAGTATAAGAAACGCAAAGTCGACCATCACACTAATTTTATGACCAGTTCCACGAGCTTCAGTGTTTTTCACCCTTAAACAAGATTGTTCGAGACTGCATCATATCAATATACATTAGTGTTTCGTCCATAAATTAGTCAGGTGATTTATTTTAGTTGAGTCAAAATGATCAGACAAATCAAAATATTCAATAACAATTTTTTAATATCATTTAGGGGTCCTAAATCTTCTTGATTAATATTTCAAAATATTATAAGAGTTTTTTTAATAATTCTTTGAAATTAAAACTACCAGTCTTAATTTCAAATGGTCTTAATTTCGAAAAATACCGGTAATTTTAAGTTTAACCATTAACATTTTTAGTAAATATTTATAAAATAATAAGTTCTAGTTAGTTCAGATTTCGGGATGAAAATTACGGATTGTCATAAAGATGATCCAAATTGTAATTGTAATACATGTTGTAATAAATTTATGAGTTCTCTTAACATCAATCTCGAAGCTCTGAAGTCCGCATTCAGTTTTGTCCATGAAAATAACCACCAAAAAATCCTTTCTTCTCCAAGAGGGCTGTGTTGACGTCACTCCTCACCAAATTCAATAATATTGAACTACGACGATGTAACGCCCTATAAGATCACCTGACTTAAAATTCTGGTGATTTTATACGACATGAAATCACCTGATATATACAATCGCGATGTCATATTACATTACATGGACTGACCTCAGAGCATATTATACTGTAGTGCCTCTGTATAAAAGAGGATAATTATTGGGTTAGTCAAAAAGTCATTGCGTTTTTTACTAAAATATTTATTATCAAAAAATGACATGGATGCACAAATATTTTTACACGATATACTATCCATTATTTTCAATCACTTTTTTCCACCTTTCCGGTAGCTTCATTATTCCCTGATTCATAAAAACCTGCCTTTGTCAGCAAAAAAGCCGTCTAGGAACGATTTGATGTCATCATCACTGGCGAATGTTTTTCTGCAGTGATCTAAATAAGTGAAAATCCGATGGGGCCAAGTCTGGAGAATACGGTGGGTGCGGTAAAACCTCCCAACCCAGTGATAAGAGTTTCTGTCGAGTGGTCAAACTTGTATGCCGTCTTGCGTTATCATGCTGAATTACAGCTCCTTTTCGATTTGCCAATTCAGGACGTTCCTGTTGAATTGAATGAGCAATTTCTCCAGCTGACCACAATATCTGTCTGAATTAATGGTTTCATTCCTCGGAAGGAGTTCAAAAAACACAATTCCGTTAAAATCCCACCAGATGGAAAGCATAACCTTCTTTTGGTGAATTTCTGCTTTTGGGATCGTTTTAGCAGGCTCACCACGTTTTGTCCATGATCTTCGGCGTTCCACATTGTTGTAAACAATCCATTTTTCGTCACCCATAATCAA
>MQRK01200038.1:18036-29472 GCA_001938485.1 Girardia tigrina
AACACTTGATTTTGATATTTCCAGAGTCTCTGCAACTTCTCTTGTCGTCATATGTGGATTAGATTTGATCAGTGCTGTTATTTTGTCGCCATCAACTTCAACTAGTCGACCGGAGCGTGATGCATCTTTCAGATGAAATTTTTCAGAACGAAATTTAGAAAACCAGTATTGACACTGTCGACGTTTTAAGGATTCACTACCATATACAAAACATATCTTCTTATGAGCTTGCACAGCGGTTTTCCCTTTGCGAAAATAATGCAACAAAACATTACGAATATGCTCATTTTGATTTTCCCTTTCGAATTGACGGTAAAGTAATAAATTAAAACAAAATCAATTAATATTTTGTATAAACATAGTCTGAAAATTAAGGTTTCAGAATATATAATTGAATTTAAATTTTATCACATCGTTTTATATTTTCAAGCTTTTTATTAGGACGTACTCAAAAACGCAATGACTTTTTGGCCAACCCAATAATTCATTGGGTTCGTTTATTGAACCCCACCTGTATTTAAATTAATTTTATCCAACAATTTGTGTTCTTCACAATTACCATCAAAAAGATTTACCATTTTTATTTTATATAATTTATGTTTTTTTTAATTTTCAGCATAAAAAAAATTTGTCCAAAAATACCACTTACAATGCATTAACTTCAAAATATTCATCAATACTCATCATGAAAATGTAATCAATTTAAAGAAAAAAACCTCATTTTGAAAATACGTGTAGATGCTTATCACACAGATCACCATGTTTAGTCATTTAATATACACTTAATTTTGAAGCACAAAAAGTATACACTTTCCAGTACTTTTATAAATTATAATTACTTCCTAGAAATGTAAGATGTTTTCAAAAAAGCTGTGATAAATTCTTTTAAAAATATTCTTTGAGAAAAGAACCTAATACTGGGGGTGTGTCCTTTTATTTTACTGTTTCCCCAGTCAAGAGACTAAATAGTTTCAAATCTAAATTGTTTTTAAATTATAATGATTTGCTGTTAATTTGAGTTCATTATGTCTTCTGAAATTGCAATGCAATTAAAGTTAGCAATTATTTGTTGCTCTTTGAAAGTAGTTATTCTTAAATGATCGTTATAAATCAATTAACTTTTTAAATATAATAATAAGGTAATAATTAAGATTTTTCTAACTAAACTTGTTTAGTGGTATTTTTTTCAAAAAATATTGAAAATTAACAAGAAAGCACAAAAAAATATTTATTATTTAAATAAAATAATTTTCTTATAACAAAATAGAACACAAATACATTTTAAGAAGTGGTAACGAATTATCGACCATACTTATAAGATAATAATTTTTACCACTATTAACAACATCAATATGATTTTTCGAACATTTATTAATATCAAAAGACGAATTTTTATTATAACAATTATTCAAACCACTTTCGCTATTCGACATTCTTTTTTGATTAATATATTTTCTGTATTTTATCATAATTTTTGAAAACAATGGAAAAGATTTATAATTTTAATTAATTATCAAATTTCTAATTGGTTAAAATCAAATTTAAACCTTTAAAAAAGTACAAATTAAATTAAAATATTAAAATTTTAAATTACATTAAAAATTAAATATTACATTTGAAAAATATTTTAAATAATTATAAAAAAATACAAAGTTTATTAAAAACAAGTAAATATGCAGTCCAACAACACTAATCGGATATCTCGAACTAGAGTCGTTCATTGAGATACTTCACCCGATCACGCTTCATTCCTCCTCTAGCGGGTTCCATTGGCCAGTGTTGTGCTTACTCCAAGTCGTTGAACAGTATTTGACATTGGAGACGGCACACATTCTTCGCAAGTTTGTCAGTATTTTTTCGACAGATTGAACGATTTAAGCATATTTTCATTCTCCGCCGGCCAGGAACCCAAGCAGCCAACCACAAGAGTGCCTAGGCGAACTGTCCAATTCTTGTGATTTAATTTGACCTCTTCCTGAAGCTGCTTGTACTTTTTCTCATTATCAGATCTTGTCTTCTCCAGTACCTTTTTCGTGTCGTACGGTGTTTTGGCATCGATTAGCCAAAGTTCTTTACTTCCATGGTTATATATCTTGAAATCGACTCGTTTACTGGTCATTGACCAAGTGCATTCCCTGTCAGTGATAATTTCAAGGATCAGTTTTTCTGTCAACAATGCTTCGGCAAAGATGTTCTGCAGTGCACTGTGACGCGCCTGAATCAGTGGGCTGTTTCTATAGCAGGTACAAAATACATGTAATTGTGTTTCAGCCGTAACACCGCAAATTCGGCATTTGGTCTCAGTAGCCGGCTTGTTTGGGATAAATTTGGTTGGAAGGCTGTTTGTTCTAGCTGCATGAAGAAATCGCCACTAGGCGTTTGTTAGTTTGTTGTTGTATAGTGTTGTATGAGCTGATGGTATTTTCAGAAAGTGCTGTTGCAGATATTCCAGCCATTTTCTATCGGCTCCATTTGTTGAATTTTAGTTTGCTATATAGTTTATGGATTTGATGGGAGGCAGATTTTATTTGTTGTTCATTGATAATAATCGATTCTGTGTCCGTGTGAACTTTAAGACAGACTCCCAGTTCATTAGCCTCGAGTCTAATTCGAAGGCCAATGCTATCTAGATACTTTATAGAATTCCTTACCTTTGTCCACCAGGACCGATAGCCGTTCTCCCTATCACCTTCGTTCAACCAGGTAAGACTATTAAATAGTGACCAGTCATTATCCGTCTCAAAGTATCTGGCTATTGTGTTTAAAAGATTTAGCAAAAGATTTAGTAATTGTGTCCGTGCATGTGATGTTTCGAAAGGCTTGTATCGAGTATTCGTCCTGTAATAGTGGTCGTCCGTAAATAACGTCACGCAGAAGGGGGGCAGAATTTTCTGACGAAGTGTGACGTGGGGGGAGGATGGTTTGGGAAATGTGAAGTCAACTCGAAATGCTGAAGTATTTAGTGAAAGAATTCTGCGAAAAAGTGTGACGAGGAATAGGGGGGTTGGAAATCTGCTAAAATCGCGTGACGTCATTTATGGACAGCCTCTTAAAATTAAATTAAATTGTTTTCAATTAGTAAGAATCAAAGGAAATATTAATCATCCATCTGGGTAAGAGAGACACAATCCGAATCAACATACATCATGCACAAAATATAAAACAACAAAAAATTCAGAACATTCCTCACAGCCACGAAATGCACCTCTACTCCTTTACGGTATTAAGCCTGAGGCTTTTTAGGAGGCCTGGGACGCTGATGGTTCTCTACGGGCACTCCCCCAATGTTGGGATCCATGCCTTAGTTCCGCCTGTTTGAAAATGCAACGACGTCATTACAACACCCTTCACCGGGATTGATTTATCCCAGATCATTAATATACATTCCAACCACCGACAGCGGGGTCACTACACCCCACAGCCTTCACACCCAGATTATATAGCTTAGCCTAGTGAATGGATTGCTGGCCCATTCCTAATACGATTTATTGCCGGCCGTTCCGCAATAATCGGCTAGCATTCGGGCACTTCAGCCTAGAGATCTTAAAACTCAAACAAAAAGATCTCTAGTTTATCAGGGACACTACGTAGAAGTATGTCTGCTGGCAAGCACAGTGATCCAAGCACAGCCACCAAGTAATAAGAATCTTACTTTGTATACGGGACACGGTGTAGTCCTTATAGTTTCGGTAGTTACTAGCGAATATTGAAATATTTTGTGCCTTTTCAAGTAAAACGTTGGGCTTCACCAGCATATTCATCTCCTCGTAGAGTTTCATTCAACAGTTAAAATGTTTTGTTCGTTGTATGATTCTCAGATGTGCCCAGGACAACGTTAGCACTATCTATTTTTTTCGCTTAACTGGACTGACCAGTGTGTTTCTAACGGCTAACGAATATGCAGCACAAGCCAGAAGGGTTCGGTACGTCCACGTCGTGTCCCCGGATAACGAAATGCTTTAATTTTTTTGTGAACTAGCTAGTGGTCCGATCTGGTAATCTCGCTCCATTTTTTCAGGGGGTGAGACAGCTGGTTTGATTTGCAAACTTTGGACACTGGTGTAGGGCGCACCTTACGTAACGCCATAACTCTCAGACAATCTTGGGGTAGGCTGAAGCCCCGGGTCCAATGATTCATTGTAATAACGATGCTTCCGGTTCCGCTCCTGCTATCTGGAATAGAGCCATATGAGGTGTCGTTACTCGAGTATTAACTTTGCGATCCGCTTCGGCGGTGAATCGGTTCGACTTTAGTGAGGTACATCTCAGCACTGAGAAAAGTTTCACTAGTCGCTCAATGCGACGACGAGACCATACTAAATCCGAATTCACTTTGTATATACAGTGAATGTGTAAAGAAATTATTGTTCAAGATTAAAAAAGGATGTTGTTATTTTATATAATGTTTTGATTTTATAAAAAATTACTTTGAATGATAAAATTAATAATAATAATTCACCTCTTTATTTCTAGTTTTTATATTTATTGATTCTGGACCAAAATATCGAGTAGATTTATCAATGTTCTACAAAGTTACAAGAAATAAAAACCCAAATACTCCCATAATAATCATACCCTAACATGAACCCATGGTACAATAATGCGGGTTTCCTTTCCCATTAGAAATGAATAAAAGCATATATGATTAAGACTCAAATACATCCAGCCTTGAAAAGGTATCTTACCGGATAATAAGGAGCATGAATAATCTAAACAAGCAATATTATGTACAAATTCTACAATATTGTATAAATGCAATATTAATCCTACAATTGACTA
The DNA here is from genome assembly GCA_001938485.1 of Girardia tigrina. Taxonomy (NCBI): domain Eukaryota; kingdom Metazoa; phylum Platyhelminthes; order Tricladida; family Dugesiidae; genus Girardia; species Girardia tigrina. The sequence goes on from MQRK01200038.1 coordinate 22,816, forward strand.
GTTTTTCTTCAAGAGGCATATTAAATATTTTCAAAAACTTTATTGTAGCGCGTTTCTGAGATTCACTTTCGTCCGCTAAATAATGTATTTATAAATCAATCAAATTATTAAGAAAACAACGAACATTCTATAGAATTATTTTCGACAGCTGCTAGACTCATAACTTTTGTTTTGATAAAATCTATAGCTTCTTCTCGGTTAAATTCGGTAGCCTTAACTAGAATATCCTCTTCAAGCATTTTCCAGCATTTTAAAATATTAGCTTCACTGTTTGATTTGCAAATTTCTACACAAAATTACATCTAATATAATTTTTAGAATGGTTTAATTATTTATATTTTCTTTTACTATTTTGACATTCCGTTTATTTTGATTTAATAATATAAAAGTCTAACTTAAAAATGATTCAAAACAAACTGATCATTTGCAAATTAACATTCATTTCATTTTTATCATAAATAATTTATTTTGAAAAATAAAACAATAATCAAATATCTTAATAAATATTTATTTATAAAATTTATAATTCTACCTTATTTCGACGAATAGCAAAATTACAAAGAATTAATAATCAAAATAAATCCTCGGACTACAGTTTTTATAAATAGAAAATTATATTTTAGAAAAAGAATTTACGGACATTTCCCAATTTTTCAATAAACGATAACCGTATAGATCGAAATAAAAGGTAGGGGTGAGCAACCTCTTATAACAAGGTTTTGTGACCTTACTAGTTCTAACAATTGTAATCTAAAGATTCCAAAAGATGATAAAGAGCTTTTCTCCTACCTCAGCTATCAATTTTGAAAGAGGTTAATTATTATGATTAATTATTTTTGTTTCAATAATAACAATTTACATAATACCAAATATAAATTTTAATAAATATTTACATTACCAATATCATATTTAAAAATATTGGCAATGGTAATTTAAATGGGTAAAGCCACACGTTCTATATACAGACATGTCGTTTTCATGTCAATAGAAGTTATCAAAATTAGTTTTGAGAGGAAAGTTACTTGGAACCTTTTAGACTTAAGTGTAATATAAAGTTTTGGTCAGACAGAATTAAAATAGGATTTTAAGTCATCCATGGAGAACAGATTAATTTATTCTTTTTCTATTGACTCTTCAAAATTAAAAAATGATGACGTCTATTGTTAACAAGCAAATTAAGCACCCTCTTGACAGATAAATTACATTATAGACATATTCATGTAAATGTTGAGTATGCGCTCGATTGAAATTCCCACAATATCACAGACTTCACCACTTTTTAATCATCGATTTGATCTTTTTGATCATCAAACTTGACATATGGCATATGAGAAAATGAGGTTTTTAAAAAAAATACTATGAAAATAAAAATTAGCTTTTGTAGCATACCAATTCTGAGTTCTTCCGAATTATTCCTTCATTTTCTTCTATTTTGAAAAGCCTTTTTTATTTTATTGATGCTATCATTTTTTTACTTTTCTCTGTTGATTCGATTATAATTCTGACAGTATTGATATTTTACTTGATGTAAAAATGGCAGTTAGAATGGCATGGGAAATATCATGTCACTACTGTTCACTGTTTAGGAGTGTTTGTGACAGACAGACAAGCGAATGCATGGATTTCTTTGTTGCATATTACGTAAAACAAACTAGTACTATTCCATTTATTCTAGAGAAATTCAAATCAAGTAACAGTTCAAACGGATTTCTTAAAAGATTATTTATATTTTCTTGAATTCAGTAGTACAATTTATTGACTTCAAATTAAAAGACATTTCTTTCGTAATTTTTAAAATAATTAATTTTATATAGAGACGTGCAAAGAGTACGAAATCGCCGATTTCTACGAAAATTGAAAGTTTATAATATAAGGAAGACAAGAATACTGTATAAATACTTGAACAGTTTTTTTTTCTTTTTTTTTCTTACGGGGTTCAATTTTATTTTACCGTCCGAAGATTGATTTAATATTTTCATTTAATTAATTAAAATTAACTCTTAATTATATTTTCTTTTATTTTTTATGCCTACTATATTACGTATTATTTATTATTATTTATATTATTTATTTAATTTATTACGTTAATGATACATATTAATTAATTTATATATATTTAACAATATATTACTTGACTACATGAGGTAGTCAAGTAATAAAGAATTTAAATAAAAAATGAAATTTTTGATTTAAAAAGCGTTCAATAAAAGAATCGATTTCTTTATTACAAGTTAATTATTAAAACCCGGATTGTCTTTTTGTGGTTTTTTTTTGACGGTTGTAATTCTTTTATCCAAATCGAGAAATTATTTGTCCTTATAAGACATTCCATTTCCTCCAATTTTATCCAATTGAGAAGAATCCCTCTATCCGAATAAAAAGGATCCATTTATTCAAAAATCAACTTCCGGCTTTGCGTATATATTGTGTCGTGAAGAATTCTATTTTGTTGAATAATCCACTCACCTGTTTAAAGACTTTTTGACAATCTCTTAAAAGAATATAAAGAAACCCCAAGCGTGGTGTTCAAAGAACTAGAGAATATTCCAACAAATTAGTCTTATTTGGTAATCTCCTAAAAAGAAAACAAAGAAACCCGAATCGTTGTTGGCAAGAGAATTAGAGACTATTACAAGTAATCTTTCATTATCATATACTATTTCTATCCATCACTCTTTTTATTGTGATCATTTCCCTTCGTTTTATTCTTTCCTTGTACCTTTTCCGTCGTTAAAAAAATATTATATATTCTAAATATTGTTAATTACTTATCAGTATTTCTACAGTAAAAATAACCTCTGGTTTTTAAGTTTGAACTTTAGGTAATTTTTACAAATACCAAAGAAAAGATTTTGAAAAAGACCCTTCATATAAATATATTTCAAATGTATTATTGTGTAAGTCCAAATTTGGAGTTTAATTTTGTATAAAGCGGTAGACAGATTACTAAATATCACTTTTTTATAAATCAAGTTGTTTAAAACGAATAGAAAACAAGTTATTCAACAAATTACAAAAGATTTTATTTTAACAAAACCTCATTGAAAGTCAATGAAATTAATTTAATTTTCTGAATAAGATTCATAAAGAATTCGGATATTTTATAAGCCTCGAATAAATATAAATAATAATCATAAAAGGAAGCATAAGTAAATTAGATAATTAATCGCTACACATTTCAAGTTATTAGGAGAAGTTTTATTCTCAATATGATACAAAAAATGAAACACGAAAAATTTCATAAAATAAATGATATATTTTTAGAATTATGAATGCAGCAAAATATCTTCCTATTGTCATATGATAATATCACATATTTTATTAACATTTTAATTGACATTTTACATTAAACATAAATTCGTATGAATAAAATAATGTCATTAAAAATATAATATTAAATGTACAAAAATATCATTACAGTCAAGCACCCATACAATGAATCTTTAGTCATTTACATAAAAGATTGAAAGACGAGTAAAAGACAAGATCTATATTTTATGGTCAACAAAAATGTATTTATAAGGTTAACTTACTTTTTATGCTTTGCACTGTAATAACTTTGATCCGTGTTGGACTATATTGAATTAATGTTTAAAAAATTTAGAGTAAAATTTCTTTTGCGTGTTTCTAAAAAATATATCCAAATATATCTAAATATACCTAAATTTTTATATTCATGCCTTATGAGGACAGAACTCTACTTTGTCAACAGAATTATTTTGCTATTAGGGTTATGCATAAGTTCTCGACGTTTTTATTAGATATTCATAGACGAGTTACAATATAATGATTAAGATTTAATTATCAAAATACTCCCCATTCGAATCTATTATCTTTTGCCATTTTCTGGCAAAAGATGAATACCCCTAGTATAAAACCCTTCATCCTTGGAATCGAGGAACTCGTCTATGCAATTTCTGACCTCATCGCTATTTTTGAAGTGTCTGCCAGCAAGGGTATGTTGCAATAATCGGAAAACGTAGTAATCCGATGGTGCAAGGAATGGTGAGCAAGCTGCGTGAGGGAGAACTTGCAAGCCCAACTGCAATATTGCTTCTTTCGTTGCTGAAGCAACATGAGGTCTTGCATTATCGTGGAGCAGTTTGATCTGCTTACTACCCCGGCAGGTTTATGGTCTTTTTGCGTCGATTTCTTGTGCTAAGCGCAATAGTTGATCACTATATCGTTGTGTAGTGACTGTTTGACCAGGTTTTAATAGTTTACAATAGAGAGGTCCCAAAGAATCCCACCAGATGCATAAAATGACTTTATGTTGATGAATATTGCGTTTCGGTGTTGATGTTGTTGTCTGACTTGGATCTAACCATGATTTTTTGTGCTCTGGATTGTCGAAGTAAATCCACTTTCTCATCTCCGGTCACGATTCTCCATAGGAATGATTTCTTTTTGTGGCGGGTAAGGAGCGATATGCATGTTGTTAAGCGCTGGTTTGTGTTGCGCTCGGATAATTGATGTGGGACCCATTTTCCAACCTTCTGGATCTTTCCCATAGCTTTCAATCTTCTTACCACTGTTGATTGATTGCATCCAAGCTTCTTGGCAAGAATTGTGGTCGATTGGGTGGCATCTTCGTTACGAAGTGTGTGCAGGTCTTCATCGGTGTTTTCTTTTAGGCGATTACTTCGTGTTTTATCCTGGATATCTTTCTCACCATTTCTGAACTTTATAAACCATTCGGTACACGTTGATGTACCAATAGTTCCTTCGTCATAAGCTTGGTCAATCCATTGTTTTGCTTCAGCAGGGGATTTACCTAAATCAAACATGAATAATAAGCAATGTGATTTTTATCTTCAGCCATTTTAGACAAATCAATTTAAATATAATCAATTAAAATAAACGGTATTTTAATATAAATATAGTTTTAAGTGCCATCTATGTCAGCATCGAGAACTTATGCATAACCCTAATATATTTTGTAGAATGGAAAATTATTATTACATTTTTTATTAAATTTATTATATTATTAGTAACTATTTAATTGAAAAATGGAGTTGTAAAAATTTTTAGTATAAAATTTTCCCTTATATAAAAGATTAAAGAATTTATTAAAAAATTTATTAATTCCATGAATACATATATATATATATAGTGGAAAGCATTTGAATGGCTTCCAATACAGTGATCGTCCTGGCAACATCTCCCACGCTGGATTCAGGCTGAATGATGTTGGCGTCCATGGCATCCACCAAGCGTTGTAACAGCTGCTTTCGGTAGAGGTGTTTAAGATTTCGTATAATACCCTGATCCATGGGCTGTATCAGCACCGTGGTGTTTGGTGGAAGAAACTGCAATTTGATGGCCTGCAATCCCGGAACCATTTGATGGCATGGGGCGTTATCCACCAAAAGAAGGATACTTCGTCCAGTTCTCACCAGTCGCCGATCCCATTTATGAACCAAGCGCGTGAAAAGCTCAGATGTCATCCATGCAGTTTTATTGGCATCGTAATTCACAGGCAAGGCTCCTCTATCCAGATTCTTCATACAGCGCGGTTGCTTAGCTTTGCCAATGACAAGCAGCTTGCATCTGTCTGAGCCGCTCATGTTGGCACAAATAAGGACTGTCAATCATTCCATTGCCTTTTTGCTGCCACTGAGAGCAGCTTTACTGAATACTAGAGAGCCGTTAGGAGTAGCGCGGTAGTACAGGCCAGTCTCATCTGCGTTGTAAATCTCTTCTGGCCGGTATTCCGACAGAAAATTAGGAATCGTTTATGCGCGCCACGGTGATGTACCGATGATGTCTGCACTTTGAGCTTCTCCGTGCGCTCTCTTTAAGACAATGTTGTTTCTGACCTTCTAGCGATTAAGCCAGCCATCCGTAGCTTTGAAGTCGTGTTTGCCAAGTCTATTTGCAAGCGTCTCAGCCTTCTCACTCAATATCGGACCTGTCACAGGTAGATTTTTCGCTGTCGCCTTTTCAAACCAGATAAGAAGACTTTCTTCCACTTCCGAGTCCTTTCCTGTACGGTTTCTCTTCTTCTTTACTAGCTGCATATCGTTCGTCGTGAGATTTTCAGCCTCTTTCCGTAGAGTGGTCTCATTCGCAACCAGTTTCTGCAGAGTTGCTCGAGGAACCTGCAGTTCATCAGCAAGTTCTCGTTGCGATTTGCCAGATGGAAGCGCCTTCAGCTTGTCCAGCAAATCGATTTTCTTCTCAAGGGTTAAAGACTGACGTTTGCTACACATGATACTTTTAAATGACGTGGCTAGTCTCTTGCTCATTCATTAGGTTCAATTGTGTAAAGAGAAGTGAAATTATTTTTAATATTATACAATAGGTAAACAAAAATATTTAAAGTTAATTTAAATATGAAATTAAATAAATCAATTATATTATATAAAAATTAAATTATATAAATCGATACCCCGCCTTCACTGACAAACGACCGTAGGAGACCACTTAATCACCCGCACACATCTGGGTACGCACTACATGCTATGACAACACTCTCAAACTCTCTTGCCCCACAGGTTGCGCACAACCTAATAGCCACTGTAAGCAGCGCATTGGCCACTGTAAGCGGCTATTACATAATGGAAAAGCATGCATTTCATCCGTTCTTATACATTTTGGCTACAATAGGCGGCGGCCACACTTAAGCGGCTTCCACTGTGTATATATATATATATA
>MQRK01200043.1:2461-18844 GCA_001938485.1 Girardia tigrina
TTAGTGCATTTTTCTTAGTTTTAAGGAAAAGTGAAATAAAGTTATTTTCATCCAATAATTTATTGGATAAATTTTATTTATTTTCGGCAAGTTTCCATACAGTGTACCTGCTTGGTACATTTTGTGACCTGATGATGGGATTTTTATTATCTCGAAACGCGTCGTCTTGTTTTTATCCCTATTATATAGATTTTACCTTACAATGTATATATATATATACATGGAATTTAGAAACCTTTCTTGAAGGCTTTATACTCAATCGATTTTCTTCAAACTTTGCACACTTACTCATTCCCAAAGAAAATAAATGATTATGTAAATATTTGATCAAAAAAACTTTTTAAGATCCCAAAATGGAAAAAAACGGAAAATTCAGAGTTCCCGTACCATAGTAATTGCAAGATATCTACTTATAAATTATAAGTTGTTTATATAAACTTTTTATAGTATTTTTTTAATTAAAATTTTTTAAATTCTAAAAACTTTGTTGGCAAAATAGAGTTCTGTCTGCATAAAGAATGTATATAAAAAAATTATTTTTTTTGATTTAATAGTTAATTATCAATTCAAATTAATTTTTTTAAAAATAATTAATATAAATTTTAATTTCGGCCAATGAGATTTCTTAGATATATTTTTTGAATTATTTGAGTGTCAAATTGATTCAGATAATTTAAAAGCAATTTTAATCTAGAGCGATGCAAGCCTACGACAGTTTAGTTAATGATCGTCCTCAAGAAAATTAAACTTATAATATTAACAAAAATGTCGGTAAATATACTTATGATATTAAATACGTTTTTAATAATAAAACTGGTCAAAAATATATTAAAGAGAATGATGAATTAACCAAATTTTCAACAGAAATAAAATCCGAAAGGTATGAAAATGTAAAACATCGAGAAAGAAGTAATGTGTCACATATGTTGCTGGCAAAGTGATACAACAGTCCTTGAGTACATTGAAACCATTTCATTAATTTAAAGTATGTAAAGGAGAGTGAATATTTTTTTAGAATTGAAATAGGGAAACTATTTACGTCTATTTGGCCAATTTTAATGACATCGTAGTATTTAATAAGATTTGTAATTATATTTAAAAATTTATTATAGAGCGTGTGTGAATTATTTGTTTGAATTATCTCATTCAGTTAGAAGGAATTCCATTATTTATTATAAAATATAAATAATTTGCTTTTAACCCCTGAGGATTGAACTTGTAGAGCCACAGTGTTTTTAAATATTTCGTTGTCCCCCTAAGAACGCTTTATCAGAATTGTTTTAATACAATTAAACAGTATCCCATCGGCTGTTTTATATAATGTCAATGTTTTAATCTGTTTTAATTTATTATTTAATTCTTTATTTTTTTACCTTTTCCTTTGTATTATTTTTATAATAAGCATAATGAATATCGTTTATTTAAATTAAGTATTTCAAAAATTTTTTGATAATATTCTTTAATGTTAATGACTCATAAAACATTATATTCTCATCAATTTGTTTGTATAATATATATATATATTGAGATTGTTTAATATATACAATTGTTATATATATAATGAGATTGTTTAACTATATCAATTGCTGTTTATTAAGTTTGTAAATAATTAAATCTGGGAATGGTATTTTGTGAAAAATAAAAATAAATTGAAATTTCATTTGTTTTGAAGTTTTGATTTTGAGTATCATTGCTAAGACAAAACATAAATGAATTTGGAAGACTCGATTCATGACTTAAAGGAAATCCGCGAGAAAAGCGGAAGAGAGAGCGAGTGACTGATTGAGTTTTGGAATTAAAGTGTGAGAGATTTATCAAATAAACTCGGCGATAAGATTTGGGTGATTTACATGCAAGTGTTTTTTGCGGCTTTGACACGAACAAAAAGAATTTTAATATGAATATATTGCTAAATAGGTAGGTCCCTACAAATTGCATTAATTCTTTCAAACAATACTTTCAAGATCCCAATAAAGAATCTTTCTTTTGTGAATAAGTTTGAAGAACATAAATTTATCTTTTCTAATAGTGAACAATTCCTTTTGCGATAATTGAAATCTTCCTCAACTCTTTTGTCCTTAATTCCACTTAAGCTACAATAACTGAAATCCATTATTCAATTTAACTTTCTATCTGAATCCTCTATCTTTATTCTACCAGACTTCTAACTATATAGAATACAACTTAAAGAATATTTATTTGTAAAACTGCATCTCATACAATCATAGACAGTTGGTACACTACGTGGTTATTACTATTTCTTCATCTCTACTTCTTTTAATTGTGATCGACTGTATTCTCTTTTTTCCTTTCATTAAGTAATTATAAAAAAGTTTTTAAAATATATTCTTAATTTATTTAAAGTAATACGGAAATGTATTAGTTATCTGTTTAATGCACCTTCTTTAACTTTTTTCTGGGAAAAACTATTTCAACAAAATATTTAAATATAGAAACTACCATGAAAGAGAACTAAATACTTTAATTTAAATACATATTAATATTTTTAAAATATTTTTGTTTATTTATAGAGTACTGTTAGAGTCAGGCAAAAAATCATACGGTATTTTTCACCTATCTTAAGAAAAAAACATGAAAATGTGTAAAAATCTTTTAACATCAGAAATTCAAATCTTCACTTTCATTCTTGAAATGTAAAATATACTCAGTCAAATAGAAAAATATCAATTTTGAATTATGTGTTGAGATTTCAGAGAACTCATGGAGATTCACATGATAGTGAATTTCAGAATTTTATCAAAACCTTTGATAGCAATAATGTCGATCTGTAATCAATGCATCATTGTTAATAAAATTTGTTAAACTTAGTTTAAACATTCAAAGTGATTCATCCATTCATATTATCATATTCTGACATAATATATGGCCATCTGACTACACACATGTATATATATATATATATATGAAAAAGTATTTTATCTAATTTCAGAACTTCTTTTGTTACAAAAGTACCTCACCGTTTTTTTTGAATAATAATTAGAAAATAAAAAGATGTTATATTATTAAACATATAAACCTTATTTTAAATTTATAACAAATTTTCATACTTTAATTTAGAAACAGAAAATATAAATTAAGTTAAGTGATTGTGTTATAATTAATTTATAAAAATTATCCAACTCATTATTACTAGGGAAATATACTGCAAGACTCATTAAACCGTCATCGATTACCGATAAAAAAAATTTTTATATACACCAGGCCTTATTTTAACAGTTTTTATTTGGTATCCACTTTCTGATAATGTCGTGAAAATGAAATCTATTTTTCTGAAATGCATCTATTTCAAACCATACGGGAAATAACTTTTAGTATTGATACCTGTTGTTTCTCAGCAGAGGGTTTTCGTAAATCATAATCAGATTCTGATAATTTTGGTTCGAATGACTGTTCGGACGATGATTCCGCTTCATCCCTCCATTTTTGCAGCCAATTAAAACTTGTAAAGACTTCGTTTTCCTTGAAGCTTAAATGATATTCTTTCATATTCAATTGGATTTGAAATCGGATCGAATTGATTTAGAGAAAAATCTTCATCGGTTAAGACTGCTGGTTGTATCGCGCCGCTACTGGATCGAGTTAGATCGTCACTGATTTTAGTTTCCTTATTAACTGGAATCACATCTATCACACGAATATAGTGTGGAGAACTGTTGGCGAGTTTCTTGGCACTGAATATCACAATTGCTTATACAATGTTTATACGCACCTGCACCCACATGTCCGTGTATGTATTAAGGAATGCAAGGTCACCCACAGTCTGCTCTGCGTATTGTCTGAATTTTCTCACACCAACAGACTACATTTGCGTGTGGTGAAACCAGTAGAGTGGTTGATATATTCTTCTCTCTACATTTTACAGCTGCCTTGTGAATGGTTCTTTCTATTTATAAAGAATATCCTAATGAAGTCAAGTCTGTACGTCCCCCTTAGATTATGGATTTATGCAATTCATTCATTTCTGTCTCTCATAGCTGTTTACAGGATTATATTGTACATTGGATCTCTAGCTATGGAATATTCTAAGTGGGTGTCCACTTCATGTACTAATCAATGACTGGGTAAACAAAATTTCTCACTGACACCCATTTTGGTGCCTAATTACAATATTGAAAATGGCCTGATATACACTACCCTGCTAGACTCCAAAACAATTTGTTAAGTATGTGAGGAGAATTATTATTGAAACTAATAATTGTATGTTGTGTAATTTATATATGGAATGTTTGAGGTGTGATCTTTATATTGTTGTGTAATAGGTCACGACCGAAATAGTGTGTATGGTGAAATGAATGAGTGTATGTTTGACCCAGATTGATGACGGCATTAATCAATATATATATACTGATGATATTCCTCATTTTATTGTCTTTTAAATAAATTTTATGACAATCTCGAAGTCTTCTAACAAAGTATTTTCCTTTTTATTTGTCCTTCTCAAACAGTTTTATGTAAAGTAGTTTTATAGAATGACATTGTTTTAATGATCTTTGGACGTTGTATTTTATTTCTCATATATTTACTGAATCAAAAAAAATATGATGACTTTTAAAATATTGAAAAATTGATAACATTACAATTTATGACTTTGAATTACTTTTTGAACATGAATCAGTTTTACTCGATAAATCAATACTTTGAAATACGCGTCAATTACCTCGATTGTATTTAGCCGTCGATTATCTCCCAAGTCATTATTAATATTAACAACATCAATATGAGTTTTACAACATTTATTAATATCACAAGCGAATCACTATTTGACATTTTTCTTGATCAATATATTTCTGAATTCAAACTAAATATTTTCAATAAATGAAAATCTCTGTATAAAAATTAATAATTATAAAGAATATAATTGGTTAAAATTAAATCTAAACATTTTTTAAAAAAGAATATATTAAATTAATACATTAAAATTTTAAATTACAATAAAAATTAAATAATACATTCAAAAATTAATTTAAATCTTTTTACTTTAAAATTAAATAAAATTATTTTTAATTAGTAGGAATCAAAGAAAATACCAATCATCCATCTGTGTAGGAGAGGCACAATCCGAATCAACATACAACATGCACAATATCAATACGCAATTCAAAACATTCCTCACAATTAATATTGACACTTTGATACTTGAAATGAAATTGCAGAAGATTCTTGTTACTTTAAAATTGTGATCAAAGTTTTGAAAATGGCAAGAACCAAGCATATATCGAAACGAAAATATTCTCACATAGTAATTTTGAATAAAATCGGCCATTCGCAGAGAAAACTTGTAAAAAATATTGAAAGTTCAACAGAAAGGAGTCCGTACAACATCGTAAAGATTCGCTGGAACCAAATCATTTTCCTACAGAAAGACAACTACAGTGATGATAAACATATAAAAGTGTTAACAAAGCGATTCAGGCTCAATTCAGTATCACATATTACAGCCGAGATCCAAAAAAACGCTACTAAGTGAATCTTCAATGCAATAGTTTCTCATCTATTGCATGCTGTCGGTTTGTATAAACGGGTCTTTGCCAAAAACCATTGTTGCCTTTGGGAAACGTTCATAAATGACTCAAAAGCCTAAAGAACATAAATATTGATTGGTCAAACAATAAAAACAAGTATTATGAACCAATGAGTTCAATTTTGAAATGTATGGTACCAAGATGTGAATGTGCCGCCACTGAAAATCTAATGAACTGCATAAACCTCAATGTATAAAGCTAACATTAGGTGATGGTAAGGGACTGTTTTTGCAATACTGGCTTCGGCGCCTTGGTGAAAATTGAAGAGGGAAATGCAAAAAGAATACTATCAGTGAAGAGCGATACCATCTGCAACCGATTTGATTGGGGAAGAGTTTGAGTTTCAACAAAATAAAGACCCAAAATATACATCAAAACAGGAGCTGGGCAGAGAGGTACGGAAACTGCGTAGTATAGTGAATCTCACTTATTGAAATGTCTACAGCAGGCTAGGTAAAAACTGCAACCAGAATGACTCCATAAATTTGTTTAAAGAATTCCCAGAATTTTTAGGGCCTTCATCAAATCAAAATGCCTACTTTTTTTATTAAAAACATTAAGATTGACTTTTTTGTTGTTTTTGAATTAATATAATTTATGTTTTTTTAATGGAATTTTTATAATGTAATTTCAAATAAATCAGTTATATAAAGCGGTCTTAGTACGATAATTAAAGCGATAAATACAAAACAAGACGAGTTTTTTAAGGGAGTTCAAACTTTTGCAGTTTATTATACATTTTAAGTCTTCTTTCATTCAACTGTTCGTATTTTGATATTAAAAGTTTACTAATCTTTTTGGTCTATATATTTAGGCTTAGATATTTTTTGAATATGTAATTATAAATTAAATCAAATTTACTATTACCTGTCTTAACAAATGTTGAATTATAAATAACAAGTTGATTAGACTATTAAAAATTTTAAAAAAATTATAGCATTTATTATTAATTATGATGGTGGTGCTTTTGAAGGAAATAATTTTTGCTGGCTATTTCTAATTTTCTTTTGGTTTTTAGTTCAATCGTTTCAGTCAATTGCCAATTTAAAACTAATATCTATCGATTATTTTTCCATGGTTCTTAGTGGTATAAGCCTACATAATTAAAAAAAAATATAAATTATCAATTTATATAAAACTTATTAAGAAATTTTTGAACGATTTAAGCAAAATGAAAGCATTAAATTCTTTTGTTCTTTTACGAAAGTTTATTTAGAAAACAAATAGCTCAACATTTTTCAATATCAATTTTACTTTAAATATTAGGAGACCAAATAAGTTCTTTCCGTTTTGTAAAGGCAAATTTAAAACGTTATATTTTATCTAAAAATAGTTTTATTCGTCCTTTTAAGATCCATCACTTAATACTATTTAATTATATTTTTTTAAGAAACTTATAACGTAAGTTATAAATAACAATTTTATAAAGATAAGTGATTTTAGTTACCAAAAAGTTTAATACCTCCTTCTCTACATGGCCTGTATCATAAAATTTTTATTACTCATGTGATTTTTTAGAGAATGAAATAAGGGATGAATGGATAAAGAAAGGTCCGGGAATAAGGAGGTTGGGGGGGGGTAATTTTATTGCCCAATTTCATCATTTTATTTTTGGTGGTTATTGTTGTAAGTATTTTATGCCACTTTCAGTATTATCAAATTCCGAAGACATAATTTAACACTACAAAATTTATTAATATCAACAATTCACATATTTAAACAAATTTATTGTTAATTCAATTATTTCGTCCAAAATTAATTCATTAAATTTTTTCGATTTAAATTTTCAAATTTACGAAATTTAAACTTTAAATTATTTTACATTTTTTACGAACTTTTATGAAATTTAAACCTTAAAATAATTTTACATTTTTTACGAAAATTTTACGGAATTTAAACTTTAAATTAATTCAAACATTTTACAAAACTTTATCATAAATACTAATTAATTTAAATTTACAATAAACCCTGTATTAAAAAAAATATTTCTTAAAATATTAATCCGTTAATTATTTATTTTAAAATTTATTTAAACTTATTTTATAAATTTTATTAAAATATATCAATTGTTATTACTGTAAGCATGTTTTAAATAACTATTTATTTTATCATATTTTTACCCTAAACTTTAGTTTTTTTTAATTTATTTCTTTTAAATTTTTGGCGAAACTTAAATTTAAACTAACCCCTTATAATTGTTATTAGGAACACTAATATGATTTCCAATACTTTTGTGTACATCACAACTCGAGTAGCCTCCAGGACAATTCTAAACGAAACTTTCGTACTTAGAAATTGTTCTTGATTAATAAATTTAAATTCTATTTCTAAATCTCTACTTATTCAAACAAATTTAAAATTACAATACTTTATTAAAATATTTTTAAATTATTTTAAAAAATATTTAAATTCATTTTAAATATATAATTTATGAGTGAATAATTCATTACGTTATATCTAATATTTTACTTTATGTCTAATAGATTTAAAGTGTCCATATGATGCAAAAAGGAAAATGGAGAACAGTAACACAAAAAACCTTGACCATTACAAATCCTTGGCAGAAGTGTGTCAGTGAGCCACGCATAATACAACGGTACTGCTCTATACCATCCAAATAGTGTGTATCGTAAAATGGCCAAAGTGCAGTACCAGTATTCAGACCAGTCAGAAGATCCCACCGAAGACTATTAGGAGAATTGCGATAGCGTGTTCGGTATCCAACGTCAAGTACTCTTCGGCACAATGGGAATTTAACAGAGATTGTAAATACCGATGGATCTTTAGACTTCACCGGATCGAAATAAGGGAAGAAGAAGCACCAATGGACTCCATAATGAACATGGAAAAACCCGACAGTATGGAGGAAATTTAAAAGGGAAACAATATAAAAGAATTCGATCCGGCAGTCCTCAATGAGATGCTAAAATTTTATGCTGAGAGAGTTGAGCATCTCAATAATGAGGATAAGTACTCATCTTAAAAATAAGAAGAAGAATAAATAAGAAAATATTAAACTATAAGGTATAGAAGTATGCGGAAACGATCACCTTATTTAGTGGTTCCGGAGGATGCCGCATGAAAAGTACCCCGATAAAAACCATGGTATTGCTCGCCAGCCATACGAATTCTTATAGGACACAGCGGGTACTTTTGCTAATCATTAATCCTAAATCTTAATCAAAGAAAAAAAATTCAATGTGTAAATATTTTATTAAAACAGTAAAAACTATATATTTTTTTCAAAAATAATTTATTTAAAGCTTTTTAAGAAATTGATTATTGTTCATGTTTATGTCTTCAACATCAGCAATTATATTTGTTAGCAATAGTGTTACTTTTTTAAAAAATTATTTTAAAAGGGAAAGTTTTTTTTATTTATATATCTTAATTTAAGATATTATTCGAAAATATTGGCAAAATGATACTTATAAAAATATAAATACCACAAAATTTAGGGAAACATTGTAACAGCTTTGCTTATATCATTTTTAATGATTTTCTAAAGGATGAGGTGTGTGATCAATAATGACTTACAATACAACGGACTAATGAACTGAAGACATTATATTTAGAACGAAATATGTCGTGAATGTAATAAATTGTTCTTGCAGTGATATTTTTCTTTGTTCCATAAGAAAATATGATTAAAAATTGCCGATTTATTCGATTAAATATATAAAAGGTGATGGGAAAGGAATAATATGAAATAATATAATTATATTTCATGTTATATTTTATTTTTTGCAGTTTCTTTTAACTCATTCATATTTATTATATTTTTCAATTTCAATTAATTAATTATTTATTCAATTAATTTTTCACCATCAAAACGTTTTATTGTTTGTTTGGCAGCGCCCCGAAACCCGAGAACATCTCGAAATATAAAAGGAAATTTTTTTGTTTGTCACTTGTGCCAACAATTCCCAAATGGAAATTTATTTTATTTTCCATTTCTAATTTGTAAATATAAAAACATTTACTTAATTTTATTGTTTCATTATCTAATAAATATTTAATTTAATGTCTTTTTTGATTCTGAAAAAAAAGTTCTAAAAATAATTTATTAGAAAAATCTTTTAAACAGAAATAAATCATTATGTTAATGAGGAATACAAAACTATATTTGACAACGAAAATGTGTTTTGAGTTATACCAAAATAAATAAATAAATAAATAAATAATTTATTTTTATAAAATGAAATTCTTGGATTTCTAGTCGAACAAAATAAACAATAATTGACAGCTCTAAAAAATAAATCTAAGATATAAATAAAATGTAGATGCATTACATTTTTATCGGACAAATATTTCGTGATAAAAACTTTTTATTTTAATTATGATATATGAGAGGTTCTATTCATCATTAATGAGTCTTTACGTTTATTTCAATGTTCTTTAAGAACTATAAATTATAAATTCCAAATAAACAGAATAAAATAAGTAATTTAAGGAAGTATAAGTTAATAAGGGCCCTGATTATTGAAGAAGAATAATAAACATTTCATATTTCTAACCATAACCCATTATATTTATATTTTGAAATATTTTAACTTATATCTATTGATTTGTACAAAACAGAGTTACAATTAAGTTTTTTAGACAAAAGATGCAAAAAATCAACAAAAAACATTTTTCTAATACCCATTTGAGGATCGCGGGAGGTATAAATTCTAACATCAACAACTTTATAAAAATGAAAAACTAGAGATATCCAAATGTGGTTTGTGGCGTCAAATGGGTTAATAAACATATTTAGAGATTCAAATCCTGTAATGTTTTATTACCCTTGTTATTAAAACCAAATTTCTAATAATTAAAAAATCAGATTATTGATTTGTGAAAACATTGCTTTGGGTAAAGCAATGTGTAAAACCTTTTTAAGATTTTAGGAAGAAATTTGATTTAAATTAAAAATTAGAACACAAAACATTAGGAAAATACAATTCGAAAACGCCCAAAGAATATTTTGACATTTGTACAATAAATTTAAGCGTATTTGTGATGAGTGTAGATGTAAATAAATATATTTACATATAAAAATATATTTATATATACTAAATGAATTAGTTCTGTCTGGGAAGTTATACCTTTACCCGAGAATCTATCTTAATCTAAAAGCCAAACACAATTTTACACTGACAATGATGACACCGAATTATACGGTAAAACATGCCTTTTTCTTGACATTCTCTACCAAAAACCTTTGAAACTGTTTATTAATTACTGATTGCCTCCAAAGATGATCACCACTAAAAAGTAAAAATGACATTCAAATTTAAAAAAATATCATTAGTGTAATCAATGTTTTGAATTGTTTGTTGTTTTATATTGTGCATGTTGTATGTTGATTCTGAACGTGTCTCTCCTACACATATGGATGATTGATATTTTATTAGTTGAAATTAATTAAGTAATTTATTTAAATTATTGTAAATTTCGGACTTATTGTTTAATTTTACCATTATTGAACGAATATATAATCGAGAAAAAAGCCGGCATTGATTATCAAAAAAATATTAAATTGAAGTAGTGTAAATATACCTCAGATTTTTCTGTGTTAAACCGATTAAATCATTTTGGGGGCTCAGTCTAAGTTTTATCAACAAACAGACTGCTTGTGCATAAAGGACTTCGACGTTTAAACATTATCCTTAAATGTTATCACATCAAGCAATATTGCATCACTCCTCTAAAATCACAAACTATATTAAAAGTTGTAGCTTCATCCCAAACTTGTGATTAACCCGAATTAATCCTTTGATGATCAAGTTGTAATTTTTTTAGCTACCAAACTCAGTACATTAAAATGAAGTAGTTTTATTTTTTTAATAGTAAATTAAAGCAAATATTTTTTTTATTTTTTTCGTATGTCTGAAAGAAAATTTTCTAATCGTGTACTGTCAAGAGCAGTCTTGTGGAACATTCTCGTATTTATTTTTCAATAGTCGCGGCAAATTTTGTTTGTTTTTCTCTTATTCATGAATTAAAATTAATTATTTATTTTTCTAAAAATATTTTTAAAGTTTTTGAGTTTAATTTTTTTATGTTTTTAAAAATCTATTTTTACAGAGAGTGAAACTGTAAATGATTTGTTAAATAAATAATAAAACGTACTGCTTTTTTGGGCATTACCTTCTGATTAGCACCAGATATATATTATTTTATTTCTTAATTTTAATCTGAGGCAGACTCTTTTACAACGTTTTCTCAAGATTTCTTCTAATAATCTGAAATATTGTAAAATATAAAAATTTTAATTCTCAGTTTTCACACTCATTTTTATATATAAATACAGTTAAACAGATTTCTTTTATCTAAGCTGGACCAGTTTTTCTGTGTACTGACCCTAACAATACCGAATGTATTAAATCGCTTATTAATTTTTATTGTTCAATTCGAAACTTACTATCACTTTTAAAAAGAAAATAATTTGTTCGAATTAATGTTTAAAAAAAATATACTTATTTCTTTATACTTTATTCTAGGATGCTCATTTTCTTAATAAAATTATCTTAATGGGGCCCAAATAACTTTCATTTTAGTCCGAAAAACAGACTGAAACTATGCAGACGGTTTACTAATCTTTCCATAGATATCGTTTATGGATTCACAATACACTCATACTGAGATCATGTGGCTTGGTAAAAAATGTTGAGATAAAATGTTGAATTTGATTCAAATATGAATCACGACGCATTGTAGTGCTAACTTAATTGAAGGATTTTGTAAACTTTTATCATAAGACATGTTTCAATGTTTTCTTACAGAAACAAATTTGTACAAAACAATAAGAATCAATTAATTTTAAAAAATACAAATTTAATTTTATTTAGTTAAAATATTTTAGTTAATAATGACATTGTTTCATTGAATTAAAGATTTTTAGTGTTGAGGCGGCTGTTACGAATTGATAAAGGAAAATATATATACATTTAATTTTTTTTAAAATTTAAAAATTAAAGGCAGAAAAATTATATATATATATATATATATATATATATATAAAATTTTGTAATTGGTTCTTTTATAAAGAAAAAATTATATAATTGTAAAAAAAATGTTCGAATCTAGAAAAATCCAGTGTTAAAAAAATGTTAATTGTAATATTTTTGAGAATTATAAAAAAAATGACCTTGAGTTTTGTTTTGTTGGAGTAAATTGAGATACATGTAAATACGAGTGTGTTTATGATTGTTGTAATAAAATTTGGTACGTGACTTAATATCGTTTTGAATTGATTAAAGATTGAATTTTTTTTGGATGCTGAATTGTGCTAATCGCGATGTTGAGTAAAACCGCATATATTGAAATTACAAAATAATTGAATTATACGAATTTCGATGCGCCAATTCTTCTCATCGATATTATTAAACTTGAATCGATTTTAAAACGATATTTGAATAGAAATAATCAAATGTGTTTCTGTGTGATCGGCGAATATAGAATTGTTCCAATAAGATTGGTTTTTACACAGCGAAATGAGAATCAATCAATTCGAAAATCGATACTGAAATGGTTAAAGTATTCTGTGAAAGATTCAAAAGATTTAATGACAAATCGAATTCGATAAACGTTAATTTTCAAACGCTTAATCCATTCAAACCGTCATTGACTAAATGCACGAAAAACATCCGATATAATGCAATCGATTGTCGGGCCGGATTACTGGCGTCGATTGCCGGTAACGATGTGTATTTCTGCAGTGTCTCCTCGAGCGAGAAAGCGAGTATTGAATCGGTCGACTTGAGGGACGGGCTCGTGAGTGTCGATCCGATTTTCTCTATCAAATTCCGGTTGAGTGTCGCCTGGATCGAGTTCAATTGCAATGAATCGATTCTGTTGGTCGCCTTGGTGACCGATGATGGTTGATTGGCGACTGTCGGGCTGTTCCATGTCGAGAGATCGCTGCTGGAGAGTGGAGAATCGAATTTTTGTGAATATAAACCGAATACCGAGAGCCAGTTGGTCGATTTGCGGTGGCACCCAAATGAGAAAGAGTCGTTTTCGATGGTTTTGAGCGATACGGTTTCACTGTGTTTTGTGAAAGAAAACAAAATCGATATTATAAATCAGAAATCGAATGCGTTTTGTGTATCCTGAAGTCCGCAGGGATTTGTCATTAATCAGTACGACAATTTGATGATAAAAAAGCGCTCGAGTGCGATCAAAGACATTTTTGGATCTCTCAGAGTATCTCTATGGGCCCAGATGCTCCGTACTTCCGGACAATTCGGAAACAGCGGCCTTACTTTGCCTATTTTGAATGTTAAATAATGAATGACTGCAGTTTTTCATCAATAGTGATCAATGAGTTTGATATTTTGCTTTAATTAATTTGTAAATAAAATACATTTGTAAGAGCACCTTTTAAAATGTATTAAAACAATAAATAAAAAATGTCAGTATAATCAATAATATTTTAATGAATACAAATTTAGTTTTCTTATATTACCATTTTATGATGTTTTATTTTAATTAATTTTAAAACATTATTTTTATTATTGTTTAAAAATTATTGTTCTTCGTAACAAGTAATAAAAAAAATATTTTTGCGTGCAATTCTTCGTAATAAATTATTTGGTGAAAATAAAAACTTTTGGGAATTAATACTGAAACTTAAAATTTTTCAACCCGTGAAACGATTAAAGTCTACAAATAAATAAATAAATTATTACTAGCGACAACTTGGTAAGCTGGGCGAACAGAATGAGACAGATTAGAACAACAATTGATGGAGTTTCGGTGAAATATTAAAGGAATTCCGAGAAATGATTCAATGATACCGGTAGCAATACCGTCAATATTACTAATTATACCCTTCACCATTAAAAAAAATAATTTAATAAAGATTCTTAAGCACGGAAAACTTTAAATAGACTGTAGTCAAATATTCTACTTTTTCTGAAGGATGTATAATAAAGGATGTAAACAAAATTTAAATTGTTTCTTTCACTTACGAATAACAGCTATATTTTTATAATATTAAATATTTCAGTTCAATTATTTTACCTACTTTTTCCATTGAGTAATTACATGGATTGAGTGTTTTCTCCACCCTATTATAATTTATAGAGGAAGTTTTCCCCCCATATTTTCAAAAAAGTAAAGAGAAAATTCATAAATTAAAAATTATGAAATTCAAAAAAATATCCTACCACCATTAGCTCAAAAAATTTACTGGAATACAAATTTGTGTTATATAAATAAAGTAGGTAGCTTATTTCAAAGTAAAGTTAGAGATTAATCACAAAACGTATTTTGAATTGATGTTTGAAATATTATTTTTAAATTAAAAAAATTATTTGCACATTTTAAAATTGAATATTAAAATTGGCTGAATCCTGTATATGACCCAGAATCAGTTTGCTATCTATAAATCTCAGACTTGTATATATGGGCTTTGTAATCGTTTAAGGAAATTTGCTCTGATTTATAATTTATTTTAATAAGAGTAATTTGAAAGTGACAAAAAATACAATAAAATCATACTAAATTTAAAATTTTAAGTTTATTAATATATAATCTAATAAGCGTTTTTTGAGAATGTTTTTTCTTCTATTGAAGCTTTTACATTATCGATGGGGTAATGTTCAATTCCAGCCCATCCATCCATTACAAAGTCTTTTAGATTCTGATCTGCTCCTTCTGTAAAAGAGCAAATTGAACAAATTAAAGTTCAATGAGCTCTTCTAACGTGAATAAATAAAAATATAAAAGAAATAAATTTTAAATTAACGGTAAATACAAATAGCAAATAGAAATTCTTTTGATATGGTGCCGAGAGGAAAGAGTTTCTACGAATAATTCGACGGACAATAAATTACTGGAAAGTTTCAGGAATGATAATGGGAATAAATGTCTTCTATAAAACATTCGATCGGATACACATAATTCCAGAACTCTTGAACGTCAGTTTATACTTGATACTGTTTAGGATTTCTGATTATTTGTCGTATTTAGATCTTGTGGATTTAATATTGGCATTAATATTCTATTGATTTTTTTTCGATTCCATATTTTATATATAATTTATATATCTGTTAGTGACTAAGTCACTACACCTTGCATTTGTTGCCTAAATTTATGATTACATTTTGCTACTTTAATTTTTAATTTACCAATTTGCAATGTACTGCTTGCTATGGGTTCTTATCATACTGAATCTTATTTGATTAAGGGCTAAGAAGATGTGAGTCTTTAATCGGTGTTTAATTTAACTTTATATAGTCGATTTCCTTCCTTGATGCAATGAGGTGGATTAATATAAACTTATTTTAAGTAAAATATATTAACTTATTATCATAGTTATGAATATAATTTGATAATTATTCAAATGCACATCATATTAAAAAAAACTTGAAAATTTTCCATTTATCAAAATGCTTTAATAATATGAAAATATAAAATTATTTTTCTGATGCTTCTATTTACGCTTTTCGTTCATACTTCATTAATCAATAAAATAGTTTCCTAAAAAAACTAAAATTTTAAAATTTTTAAACAATTTATTTAAATATTTTTAAGTTTAATTTTAAGTGAATTTTAATTTTAAGTCGAAAATTGAATTGTTTATTTAGAAAATTTATTAAAATAATCCTTTTAGACTTAACTTTTCAAAAATATTAAAATTGTCTTTCGTAAATTATTTCTTTGAACTAAATTTAATATTATTATTTAAAAATTTATTTTTCATTTAAAATTTTTGTTATATACAAACTATAAAAAGCAGATTACTGTTTGAAGATAAAAATATTTTTTTTAATAAATAAGAATTTATAATTCATTTAAGTAGTCAAAAATATTATTTTTCAATAAATTTAAATATATATATATATAT
>MQRK01200043.1:18894-28904 GCA_001938485.1 Girardia tigrina
TATTATTTTTCAATAAATTTAAATATATATATATATATATATATATATATATATATATGCATGTATTAATTGATGAAAAAATAAAATAAAATTATAATAGAGAAAAACAAATTAACCAAATATTAATTTATTTTTTTTTAATTTTTAATTATTATTTTTTTATATATTTTTAATTTATATATTACAATTAATTATTAGAAAATATTATTCAAAAACATCAATTTTATTAATATTTTTTTCTTAATTCACTAGTGTATATTTTATGTATTAATATTGAATTGAAAATTATTTATTAATTTGAATTCGTATATAAGAAATGGATAAATAATCCCCATTAAATAAAAAAGCGTCTATAATAATTCTTTAACAGACGACTATGATTATGAGGTCATTCAAAATTTTAAATTAATTAATTATAAAACAAAAGAAAATTTAATAATTTTTAATTAATTTTATCAAAATATATTAAATTTAAGTTCCCTTTCTCAGAATCACCAAATGACAATTTTTTTAATTAATTTATTGTTATTTTTTCATCAATCGTAATTCGAATTAATCAAAACATATTAATTTTTTCCAAACAAACAATGTTTTTTAGTAAAGAAAACCAATAAACAAATGCATTGCTTGAAAGTATAAATATTTTTTTGGTCTATGCTTTTGTGTCACGTCACGAAAATAATGCTTCGGGTTTTCGAATTTTAACGCATGGAGCTAAAAAGGTACGCAATTACTAGCATAGGCCAATAACGTTGAACACTTCTCCCACAAGATGTTCCTTTCCACTTAATTCTGAATACTGATTTTTGAACGATTTTATTAATCATAATTGTTCTTTTCTTGTTATACTTGTTGCACTATTTTGTTCAACTTCATTATTCTCAAAATGGATTTTTTCACTAAAAATGATTTTTAAAATCTGTAGAAGTTAATGTTTTAATAATAACCTAATTTTAAAAATTATATATTTTATAATCAACAATATTTTATTTTATCAAGTCTCTTTCCTATTAAATAGTAGTCTTAGTATTTCTTTATAATACAGTCACTTCATCTCAGATGGAAAATGTTTTCCTTTGAAGGCTCTTCTTCATGTTAATCGATTATGACAATTGTAAATCATCGTTTTTCTTGATTACGGGTGGCGGGACGAAATTCGATTTTCCTCATTATCAATAGTATCTTTCAGATTGACTTCAGACTTTCTGTTTATATAATAAATTAATTATTTACTTTATAAATGTCAGTTACGCCATGTCTCAACATACGCCTCCATTCCCATTTTTTATGAGAACTAATTAAACCATCATTACATATTATTTTTACATTAAATTGAGTATATCAATATTTATTGAGTCTTGTGAACACTAATTTTATATTTTTGAAAAATGATTTTGTTAAAGCTTTTTTTAATAAATCAATAATTCAACGTACTTATGAATTCATTTTCCATCATCAGTAATTATAATTTAATATTTATCAGTTTTAAAGATAGTTTCAAAAAAGTTTATTTTAGGGAAATGATGTTGTGTATTTATCTTAACTATTTCAGATATTATTGGATATACAGTAGATTTCGCTTATAGAGAACTTGCTTAAAGAGAATAAAATCGGGTAAAGAGAACTTTTTGGTTTTTTTTAACTTTTGGAACTTTTTTTTTAAAAATAAATGTGTTGATTAGTAAAGTTTTTTTTGATATTTTTTTAAAAATTATCCTTATAAAAAAGTATCTGTTAAAGAGAAATATCGGTTATAGAGAACATTTTTTCAAGTCCCAAAAATATTCTCTTTAAGCGGTATCTACTGTAAATGGAAAATGCAGGAAGACAATAGATGTATGTCTCTACACTACAATATTTTGTGACTAAAAATATAAAGAGGGTAGCACAATAAGCTTGATTCACAGAGTTTTGTTTATATATTTTGGTTTAAATATTTCTAGAGGACGCTTGATGGACAATATTAGCAGCATCACAATTGGAGTGAAAAATTTATTAATTATACAAACAGACTCATTTTCAAAAGACCTATCTGTGGAAAGCATCGTTTTTCGATTTATATAGTTTTTTGTATATTTATATAAATCTTTGATTAATGAATAAGATTATCAAATTAATATTTTTTAATTTAACAAACTTTTATCGAGTAATAATTACTTAATTAAATTTTAAAATACACATTAGTTTTTTAATTATATTAAATTTAATAAATTTAAATTAAATTTAATTTACTTGCTTAAAAGTATTTATTAAATTTCAAATTACAAACATTTATTTAAATAGTATTTAGACATTAATCTATTAAAATAATCTCATCAGATTTAAATAATTTATCAATTACATATCAATCCCATCTAAGTCGGAGAGTCACCCATCTAAACAGCATACAAACAACAAAATCAAAACATTCAGAATTTTCCGTCATAGACAACATGTACACTTACAAAAAGATAGATCAAAATATTAAGATTACATTGGACAAATTATGTACACAAACACGGGTTAAGAAAGGTTTAAATGAAGAAAACATGGGAAAGTACAGATAAATAATCAAAATACTATATTTTGAATGATTCAAATCAATTAAGAGTATTTGCAAGATTAAAGGTAGAGTCTAAGTTATTTAAATAACATCCAAAGTTAAAGATTCCTACTCAAATAAATCAAAAACGATTTGAAATTGCAAGCTAATCTGGTAAATGTAAATGTCACGGGTATAAAAACTCGTAAATTGGTTCGTTAGACTCTGATATAAATAGATTGATGACAAAATGAAGTTGTTCCTGTAAATAGTTGTACTATTTGAGGTTTCATATCTGATATTAACTTATTTACGCTTTTAAAGTTGTGAGTGGGACAAGGAAATTTCAATATTAATGCGCATAATGAAATCAGACGTTGAGTACAGAAGACTTATCAAATTTCTTGTGCTGAAAAGTACAACTATCCAAGATATTATAGTGCAGCCACAGGAAGAACACAAAAATGACTGTCAATTTCAAGCAAAAATTTACAACTGGATGCTCATCAAAGTCAGTACATTGCAAGCTTAGCAGTAGAACATCTCATATAAAAGAGTCAATGCTCACCGTCTTCAGGGAAATTGGAAGTGTGATTTCCATTGATTTTCTTGATAAGGGTGCTATTATGAAACGCAGTACTATTGTGATCGCATTCGTGATGTACGCAAGCGTCGTCGCAAGTCTCTACTCATTCCTCTCTGGCTAATGCTTGACAATGCACCGATTCTCACATTAAATTTCTCCTCGGTCATAAAAGAGGAATGTGATTCTGAAATTCTGAAACATGTTCAATTATCAATTTCACAAAAAAATATAACAAAATTATTTTTCAAAAATGTTTTTATTTATATACTATGAATTCATTTCAATTCATATAACTTCTACTCGGTAAATATGAAAAAGAAAAACGAATTATAGATTTTGTTCACATGTAAGGTTTACTTTGATTATGAAATATATCTTTAACAGAATTCAAAATCGTTTATAAAGATAAAGTTCGTTAATAACTGAAATTTCCAAAGAATTTTCTGAACAAATTTTGGAAAAATTTTTTAATTACTCAATCTGATTTGATTTTTCATAGCAGCATCACGGATCTGATGCATAGCGAGAATAGTTTTGAAATTCATGGCTCAATGAGGAAAATGTATTTTGTTGATGAGGAGAGTTACGATTATGATGAAAATTTCGTTCCGATAACTGTTTAAAGACATCGATAAATGTTAATAAAAAAGTATTTCGTTCTGTTGAAAACATATTTGAATTGTAGTAGCAGCAAGAGGGGCCAAATGTTCTCTCAGTCTGAGTGTTCAAGAAGCTGAACATTTTCTCAGCTGAAGGAATCTAAATTAAGAAACAGATATTAACAAATCTTGAAAAAAAAGATATTCATTAAAGTTGATAAATCTTTCATTCTGCTTATGCATATACTTCATATAATCTTTTGATATTTGGATACAGAAAGAAGATATACTACACCGATAAACTATGTACAAGCTCTCTTATCTAGCTACTTTTTAAAGCAAAAATGTTCGGTCTAAAATCTTAAAATTTTTTATTAAGTTCTTTAATTTTTTTTTTCAATTTTTGATTACACTCAAAATTGGATTACACTCACTGTGTAAGGGACCCGTCTTATTTTATTCTTCTCTTTTGTCATTTCCTTTGTCTGGTACTATCTTATGGGGTCTGCCTGTTGACAGTTGTATTTTCCTATATAACAGGCATTTATAAAATTATTTTTTTTCTTTCTGGTTTCATGATGCGGTCACTCCAGTTTGTAAAATCATAAGACGAGAATATAAATTTATATTTACTCATTTGCAGGATTATGATAAATTAACTCAATCGATATCCCTATGGATATCAATTATCAATTCGAATTACAATTTATAAGATTGTTATTCAAATTTATACTCTCCTTACATGATTTATTCTTTCAATTGATAACTTTATGTCGACTTAAGATTTTTCTTAAGTCGCAGAACTCTACTTATCAGACATTAACGATTGCATAACGAATAATAGAATTCTTATTAAACGCAACTTTTCAGAAGACGATAAGGATGAGTCTAGCAGAAATAATGTTTGGTATGAAAATATACAGGTAAAGATGATAAAGTCAGGATAAAGTATTCCACAAAAGGAGCGGAAGAAACATCAACCTGAAAAGGCTTCGAGGTCGAAGATGAAGTACTGGTAAAAGTGAAATCTGGAATAAAAAGTAAAGACAAATACGAAGGGCCATATTAAGTGACCGAGAAAACACTTGCCTGAAGATACAAGCTCAGACATGAAAATGGAAGAATTTTGGATAGCAATGTGTAGAAATTGCGAAATTTTATAAAGAAAATGGGAAACGAGGAGTTTATTGAATGCAGTTTAGCTTGGTATTCTTTTCGAGAAATTTTAATTTAATTATATTTCATTAATTTCCCCAACTAAACAAATTTAATTTTATTAATTAATCAAAAATAGTCAATGGTTGTGATTGACAATGCACCGATTCTCACATCTTATTCCGTCCGATTTATAAAATTAAGCTGCCATCGGCCGTGTTAGGACTCATATGGGTGACCGATAGGGAATAGGCGAAGCCATTGAATTTTAAGGCCAGGTCAGATAAGCATACCTGCAAATGTTAGCATATAAACCTGTACTACCTGTCCGAAGGTCGAATGGTTGGAGACTAAACCTGCTCTCTCACTCATAGCAACATGAGTAAAGAAGGTGTGTGGACACCCAACAGGATGAAAAAGAAAACCTGGTAAAGGGCGGATAAGCTCCTTGAAGCCAACAACTATCCATACCTGGAGAGAAGATAGGCACAACCAGGTTATATGCCTACTGAGACACTGAAACAATGTGCAAAAACCAAGTCATGAGGCTTGTGCATATTTGGGTGCACATACGGTCCAACAGCTAAGGTCCAAAAAAATTAATTCTGACCAATTGTCTCACGACCAATCGACATGTACTCATTCTAGACAAACTATTCTTTAAATTTTCTAATTGTGATTACAGTTGCTTCTCTCTTTTAAAACTAACATTTTTAAATCCAAGTTGATTTGATTTTTTGTTCTCTTTCAGTTACTTTACTATATATTTTTAACTGTTTTTTTACTTTTCATTTAATATTTTTATTCGTAATCAAAATATTATTAATGATATAACTATTCTTTGCTCATTCAGTAACCGACCTATTTTGATTACACTAACACCCTGAATTTTAGAACATGACTGTTATGCAATTTTAGATTAAGAATACATCTGATATAATCAAAGGTATTGGAGGACGATGTAAAAAAGATCATTATATATACGTATCCCCTGATTCAAATTAAAATGGGAAGTTTGTAGAAATATTAAAGCTAAAATGATTTGTTACCTTCTCTTGCCACAATAATTAATATATAATTATTTATAAAATAAATTAACATAAATAGAGATATGTAAATTAATATTAAATTAATATAATTATAATATATAACCTATAGAAATAATAATAATATTATAATAATAATTATGCATTAAGTAATTAAAACAAACATCTGAAGTAAAATATTGTTTCGGGAAACTTCTAAAATAAATAAACAAACAAAATCAACATAAATAATGTTTAAAAAACGAATTTTTTATTTAAAAAATATAATTAAAATTCAAAATTTTTTGCCAGTTTAAACAAACACCAAAAAAAGAAAAATAATTTTTCTAACAAAATTGAAAACAGAAAATAAATATTCATAAATTATTTTCTTTTATAAATTGAAAAATTATTATTAATTAAAGAAAAATAATTTACAATTATTATAATTATTTATTTATTTTTTTAGCAAAATATTTCAATAGTAATTTATGTCTGATTTTTAAATTTTAATGTGATATTATTTATTTTAATTATTTCAGGAGCATTTTTATTTTGTTGGATGCCATTCTTTGTGGCGAATATGACAAACGCCATTTGTTTCAAAACCGAATCTCAGAGAAATTCAGTGAGGAAATTCGTTTGTCCCATCCCGCAGACTCTCATGAGTATCTGTGTTTGGTTGGGATATATCAATTCTTTTCTAAATCCAGTTATTTATACCGTGTGTAATGCTGAGTTTAGAAGAATATTCAAAAAAATTCTGCATATTTCCTAACTTTAATGAATACATTTGCATTTTTTTGGTTTTAAATTAAACATTTTCTTATAATTTTCTTTAAAACTAAAATTAATATCAATTTTTATTAAAAATTTATCATATTTACTGTACATTATTATTAGGAGCATTTATATCGTTTTCGATATTCGAATTAGAATTCGTAATGAGCAAAATTTTTATTAGCACAATAAAATAATTTTTATTGCAAACAAATTTAATCAAAATTTCAAATTTCTTTTAATAATCGATTCGCCGATATTTATTTTAATTTTCGAATTCTGGAATAACTTTTAAAAACTCAAACTTAAAAATAATGTTTAAATCGATTAAAATTTATAGTAAAAATTGAAAAAAGTAGAAAACTTTATATAAAAAATTAAAACCTTTCCAATTATAAATCGATTAATTTTTTTCTAAAATAATATTCTTTTTATAAATTAAAAAAAACATTTTTTTCTAATATATTAAAATAATAATTAACTGTATTTATTATTTTTTGAAAAATCTTTTACTTTAAAATATAATTTATTTTAGAAAAAAATTATTTAGAACAAAATTGAAATTTTATTTCATTAAGATATTAAGAATAAGAAAAGAAATAAAGAAATTTTATAATATTTATATAAAAATGTATTAAACGTTTGATACATTTATATTATATATGAAATAATATATATTGTTTTGAATTGATTTTTTAAAGTTATTATTTTTCCTTTGCAACATTATCTGTTGCTTGCACAACATTTAATCAATAAATTCCCATTCCTCCCATGTCTGAAGCAGAACATATGTAAAATATTATTTAGTAGACATTGAAATTTTGAAAAAAAATTTCATAAAGAAAAATAATATACCATATATACATATATAAAAAGAATAGAATTTTTCAAAAAAATATAGTAGACCTTTTGTTGTAGTTAGTGGAATGGTAGTCAATTACCGTTTTGGAGAGTCTATATGCCATATACAGTAGTGACCATAATACACCAGCCATCCCTAAAAACTTGTACGATCGAAAGCCTTCTTCAACCAGACTTCGACAAATGGTTCGTTCGATATGCAATTTATCAATATTAGCTGGAAGATCAGCTTCTATTGTGCGGGAACCTGCAAATGGATTGGTCTTGCAGGATCTCAAAATGGCTTGATCTGTTACCTTGCTTGTGATATGCGACCTTCCACTACGTTTCGTATAGGCAAAGGCGCCGGTGGCTTGTTGAAGACGGAGAGTATCGGCTACTGCAGGGCGGCTAATATTGAATCCCAGGGCAATTGCACGGTTCGAGACTCCAGTGTCGTGTAAAGCGACGATTTGTGCCTTCAGAGTGGATAAAAGTTGGTTGCCAGTCATGTCGGAATAGTCACAAAAACTTGACACAAATACTTTTATATATCATAGTATTTGGGGGTATGCTACTTTTTTTAAGTTGTATTATTATTTGATAATGGTTAAGAACTTTATTTACATGCACTTACACACACATGCATGTAGATATTAATTTTCTTTAAAATGCAAGGGTGGCCTGTGATTTATGGCCACGACTTCGGTTTTCATGATTAATAATTACTTCAAAAAGTTAACAAAACACCATAAGGCTTTATACTCTTATGAATGTGAAGTCCTCCATTATTGACTTGAGCAGTTTTCTAAATACATAAAACTTTCCCAGCTCAATTCTAATCTTAATGAATTTAAGACCATAAAAAATTCTGTGAAAACCAATATGCAAAGTTCTTCGAAAAATATATTAAACTAAGTTTAATTTATTTTTAATAAATAGTTTATTGAAAAATATGAACAGTGAGGTATATATTTGCTGTGTGATTTTATTCTAACATTTATAAAGAATAGAAAAGAAAATCATTGACAGAAACATTTGGTAAGAACACATCTTTTAACTTGTTTTAAAATTTTTATTTTGGTTTAAAACAATTTTTTAAACTGAATAAGTAGAGAAAAAATATTAAAACAACGAGAAAATTTCTTTAACAGACAGGATTAAGAAACGGAATGTATGTAAAAGAAGAGTGTAGTTACTGCTTCAGCAGCAGGTTCGTTTTGCGATTTATAAAGCTGAATAAATGATGAGACTATTGATGAAAATAAAAATCAAAAGTAGAAAACAATCTTCAGTTGTAAGAGAAAAAAGGTTACAGACTTCTGAAAACTGTAAGTAAAGATTAGATCACATTAAGTTTCTACATTCATTTTTATAGTGAAAATCTAAAGATTAGATTAAGTTTCAAGAAAAGCTTGCAAAAGTCATTTAAACTTGCACAAAGCATATAAATTTCTGATATTTGTTTGTTTTTTTTCGATTTAAAGAATAAAGTTCTAAATAAAGCCAGGGATCTCCGACAAAGGCGAAGGTTTCAAGACTTTTATCTGCTCCACGATAGTTCTAGTTTAAAAAGATTAGAATCAGAGATTAAGAGTTTCGGTTATAACAGAATACATTTAAGGATCTATAAAAAGAGTTTCAAATTATTCCATTTTAAAAATCTTTTTTACAAAGACAAAGAACTTCATTGTACGATGTTCTACCCAGGGCTGCGGAGTCGGACTACAATTGCCGGACTCCGACTAAAACTTCGACCTCGACTCCGACTCGATTTTATTGAGAAAATATTTATTGTATTAAAAATAGTAAAAAGTTAATTAATAAAAATAAACTTTGATCAGAAAAATGTCACTATCCAGTTGCTTATTCCTGTTCATTAATGTGGATTTCTTTCTGTTTTTCTTTCGCTTTTAACAATTATCTCTCAATTTCTTTCCATTTTTTCAATTTCTTAGAATAATTAAAAGATTTGTTTCAATTAAATCAAAATAAATATCATAAAATCTTTTTGATTAATAAACAGCTCAATCTTTTTGTAAATATTGCACTAAGTAGAAGATTGATTATTATTCTTCTAAATGTAAAAATAAATGGAACGGAACTT
This sequence comes from Girardia tigrina, assembly GCA_001938485.1. Taxonomy (NCBI): domain Eukaryota; kingdom Metazoa; phylum Platyhelminthes; order Tricladida; family Dugesiidae; genus Girardia; species Girardia tigrina. Next base: position 28,508 of record MQRK01200043.1, read on the forward strand.
GAAATATTGTCTTAAATGTTATTTGAAAGATACACTTAAAAGGTTCCACTCATCAGAAAGATGATTTTCACATCATTTGAACGTAAGTATCTCTAAAGGGTTTCTCAATCCTAGGGCAAGTTACAACGTGTTGACTTTGTTTAAATTATATATCAACAAAACTGGGCTTCAGTTTATTTGTAAGTCATTATTATAAAAAATGGTTGAGCATTATATTTTAATTATAATTAAAAAAAGCTTTTACAAAATGAATGAACATTAATAATAATAAAATAATGATATATATATATATATATATACCCTAAAGTTCCGAGTATAACCCGCACCCCGTGAATAACCCGCAGTTCGCTTTTTTTTTAAATGGCACTTTTTCCTTTGTATAACCCGCACCCCGTGT
>MQRK01200063.1:2392-16772 GCA_001938485.1 Girardia tigrina
TATATATATATATATATATATATATATATATATATATATATATATATATATATCATTAGTCTTTATGTCATAACAAACAAAACTAATTCAAAGTATGACGCTCGAGAATAAAATATCATCTTTTTGAAAAATGACTAAATGTAAATATATTGACTTTATATTTTCTAAACTTATATAATGATTTCCAAGATGGAATATAACTCACCAAATAAAAGGTTAATAAACCTTATCTTTCCTTTTGAAAAATATTTTAAATAATTTCTGGAATTATGGCCATAGGACATGTTTCGATGTTTTTATATATCAACATCAATACGTAACATCGATTAGAAAATAAAGTCATTTAAAATAAAATATTATTATACAATAGTGATATTTTTTTTATTTCATTAAAGATTTTAAGGATTAAAAAGTTTTTTATATGCCCTTTTTCATTGTTATATTTTACAGGATTTTTATGTTATATCAAAGGGTATTCACACAACTGCCACGTCAGAAATGAACTAATTTTTTTTATTACCGTGAAAACGTGTTCTTTGACACAGATTTAGTTCAAATATTTTATCTTTCCTCACGACCAGTGATCAGGAACCTTACTCGATCGACTTGATAAATTAGGAGGAAATCGGATCGTACTGACACAGAAATATATCAAAAGAAAACTCAATCTGACTAAATTACCTATCCAGAAAATTTCAACAAGGACAGACTTAAAACTAAGGGTACCCGAACAGGTACACAATCACTAATGTCTGAAAATTGAAACTTTATACTATAAGAAAGACAAAATACCAAAAGAATATTTGTAAATATTCCCATCATATCAATATTATACAATAAAATTGTTTTTATTAAGTCAAAATTCTAAAACGTTTAAAACACTTTCGGTCATTTCGAGATCTGTTTTATCTGGCCAACCTTTGAAGACTAAAAAATGGCACCTAGTCAAGAACTACCAATAATAACTTTTATCTGAATTCTTCATGAACAATGTTATACGAAAAAAAGTAAGTGCCAGGTTGGTTCCAAGACATCTTTCGACCGTTTACAAATAGGAAAGAATTCATTGTAACTGGTGATTGAACTATGATCCATTAACAAAACAGAAATTAATAGAAAAGTGAAAACCATCACAACATAAAGTTATTGTCCATAAAGTTTATCATTTAATAAAATAATCTGTATTTTAATTATTTAAATAGCCTTATTTTTAGAAAAGTTTAGTCAACTCGTGTACAAAGTATATTAGGATCATCTTTAGCATATGTTTTAGATCTAAATACAAAATATTTTGTAATACCTCTCTTACACCTGGGCCTCTTTAACCTTTAAGAGTATTTTGTAATAATGAACCCTTCACAATGATACAAAGACTATTTTAAAAAAGAGTGAATTTCTAGAAGTTTTAAAAAAAGATAAATATTTTGATAAATATTTGGTTTTTAAAAAAAATTAAAATTTATTTTAATTTAAATAAATTTATTTTTATTATTAATGTTTTTACAATATTTTTTTTTCAATTATTTATATTTATCTATTTTCGTTAAAAAAGCGTTTTCATAAATGTTGAATCAAAAACAACTTGACACGAGAAATAATTATTATTTAATCTGATTAAAAATAATAGAAAAAAAATTATTTAATTATTAACATTAATTTTTATTAAATATCTTACTAAACATGATTTAATCTAATTTATTTTAATTTTATTTTTTTATGTTTTATATAATTTACACTGAAAATGTTTATCATTTTATTTCTGATCAAATTGTGTCATTTTATTTTGATAATTTTCAAATTGAATTTATTTTAATTTGTAAAAATCAAATCGACAAGCAAAAAAATATATTAATATTAATATATATTTTTTTTGGATGATTTACGAAAAATAATTAAATGATTTATTAATATTAAAATATTATTAGTTAGAATTTAGAAAAAGAAACGCTATGCACGGCATGTGGCAGCTCATTAGACCCACTTGCTCACTTTTTCTGCCTTTGTAAACCGATATTGCAATATAAACAGAAAAAAAATTCTACCTTCGATAGACGGGATGATCTTGAATGTAAATTTTTAAAGGAAAATCAATTTTAATGCTTCATCTTATGGAAAGCCTTATGGAAATACATGTAAATTGGCCTAATGCCAGCGACTTTGCCGTGATATTTGAATCATATTTTCCGGATTTCATCAAGGTTAAAAATTTATGACCTTTAAAACCAAAATATCCGATAGTAGTTAAATTCACTCAAAACTCAATTTATAGTTGAAACTTATGGGTTTCGAACCTTTGACTAATTACTTCCTCGGGGTCTGAAATTTTTTACTTAAAAAACTTACTTGTTAATCTAAATTATCGAATTCACAAATTTAGTTATCAAATTATTTCAATAAAATTTTAAAACAAATTTTACCCGGAGCAATTTTCGAAGAGTTAATGTACGTAAATTGGTAACATAAAATAATTTATTGTATAATATTAATAATATTCTCTCTTCTAGTGGACATAAATTGAAAAGATGAAAAAAATAATTTCACGTCCGATTTAATTATTTTGAATTATTTTTTTAATTTAGTATGTAATTGAACTTTGTTTTATTTAGAAAACATTAAAAATATTTTATTACAAGAAAATATAAAAGTAAGTATCTTCTTAAATGAATAAAAAAAATACTATATTTTTCAGTGTATGAAACTGTAGAGGGCCAGTGTAAAGGATCAAATCTATATAGATTTAGATAAATAAAACATGCCTCTCAAGAATTTTCCTCACATACCAAACGTTTCCGCATACATCGAGCAAATCTACTGCCTCTATAAGGACAAATACTGATGAGTTGATAATTAATAATGCTGAACATAATCACTCTGCTGAAATACACAATCAACAGATAAGGAAATTCAAAACCAGTAAAAAACGAGTCAGATGCTTCTTCTTGCAGTTTAAGGGACATTTTTATTAATATTGCAAGGAATCATCCAAATGAAGTTTCATCAATAATATCTTATCTTGGTGGCCAGAGGCTTGCTGCTAAGAAAACACCACCGATACCCAATTACTAGTGAAACTGAATTTATGTATGTTGAAACCCTCGATACTGAAAACTGATTTCAAAACTCGAATAATCGATAAAGGAGAAACTGTTGTAGCATTTTTTTTCAACATGATAGCAACCTTGAATTACTACGACACCGTAAGTTATAATGGAGCATTTTTATTGTGCCAAAAATTTTCAATCAGGTGTTCATCATTTCTCTACGCAGTGGGCCTTGAATGTTACAAACATTTCCTTTCTCATGAAGACTCACTAATATCATAATTACAAAATGGTCATAACAAAAATAAAAGATCTAATTCCCCAATTCAATCTTATTATAGCTATCAGTGACAATGAAAAAAACCTATCCGTGCATTTCACGAAGAATTCAATGATATAAATTATCAGGGCTACTATTTTCATTTCAAACAGGCAGTTATGCAAAAATTATGAGAACACAAAAAATATCAATTCAACCGGTTGATGAAGGCTTGGTTTCTTGCCAATGATAAAATCTTTATTAAAAGACCTCCATATTGCATCATCAAACCTACGAAGCAAAATTAAAGTTTTTTCGATACTTTCAACGTAAATGGTTGAAAGATTTCTCAATAATCAATTGGGTAACCGCTGCTGTCTTGACTAGTAATTTTTCAAAGAGCTTCAATAGAAAGTTAAATTTGGAATTGGTCTTCACTGAGAAATTGAAGAAAATTATAGATTACATAAAGTTATAAAGCTTAAGAATACGTAATAACTTACGAAAAACAAGACAAAGTGACCCAAATCTTCTCTCAAACGTTTCTCAACAACTAAAAATGGCATTAATAAACAAAGTGAGAAGTACATTGCAGTTTCCTGCAATCACCTCAATATAACTAACTTCGATCTGTCAAGTTCATTGTAGCAGTAAGAATACGTTAATTTTGTAATGATATTGCCTTGAATATACTTTTGTATGTATCTTTGTGTTTTTTGTTTTATTATTTATTAAATAAAAGAATATTTAGTTAATATAGTAAAAATGGGGACAGGTCGTTCCTCCTCCGGCGTTTCTCCTCGGATTGATTTTCCTTCTATCTTGTCTCTTCCAACGTTTTTCCTCCGAATAAAAACACTTGTATAATTTAATACCTCATAATTAAATCAATAAAAAGAACTTGAATTATATTATTTTATCAAATAAAAATTGAAACTATCTAAATTATTTATTCATTATTTGAAGAATAATAATTTAATAAAATTTATTCCATAACAAAATCACAAGCCAATTCTGGTAAATATTCCAAAAATTTTCGTCCGTCAAAACTTTGGACAATTGTCAAAATGCGTTCATCAGAATGCTGATACTTGTTTCACTTTTGTCTTTCTACCTCCCCACAAATTAAGGCTTCATAAAGTTTTCGGCGATGGGCATCTCGCATAGGACGACCAAAATAATTATCCTCGAAATAATTTACTAAGGGCATTAATTCGTATAATAATTCATTTACCAATGGTTTTCATCCCTTGTGAATTTCATTTAATGGAGCAAAAGCTAAAACTGGAACCTTACGAGCTTGGAGAGCGAATTCTGAATCTTTGCAATAGATTTAATTCATTTAATGTTTTCTTAAAATTTTTAATTAAATGGAATAAACATCCATGGAATTGGATACCACTAAATGTGCTGATAAATACATTTATTACTGTCCTTTCAAAATTAAAAGAAAAGTAAGTAGGTGAAAAATTAAGTATTTCATTACATATGAGCTGGAGCCTTCGTTCCTATGTTTCCTCTCACTTATTTGGTAGAAGTGTATATAGAATTGGAATTATTAATCCATTTCTTTCTGGTAAAAAAATCAAAACCTGTGAAGAAAGTGATGGTGTCAAAGTAAACGTTTTATCGACATAAATTTTTAGCATATGTGAAATCTATGTTTCTCAGTAATGCAAGAGTTACATTTTGAATTACTTTTACTCGGATTTGACTTAATTCTAAATTCATATTTTTTTAATTTTAAATAAAGATTTTGTCATTGAATATAACAATCAGAGGAGAAACGTTGGAGGAAAAATGTCGGAGAAGAAACGATGGGAGGAGGACCGATCAGAGGAGAAATGTCGGAAGAGAAACGATTGGAGAAGAAACGATCAGAGGAAAAATGATCAGAAGAGAAATGTCGGAGGAGAAATGATACGTACCCGTAGAAATATATATTTGACAGATTATCTTAAATTAATATTTAATGATAGTAATTTTATTACGAAATTAGTTCCTGTTAAGAGAACTCACACATTTAATATTAAATTCATTTGAATTACAATTTGGACCATCTTTATGAGAATCCGTAGTTGTACTTTCACTTATATTCATCCATCAAAGTTTAATAATTTTCATCTCAAAATCTGAAAGAACTTGAAATTACTATTAATTATGTAAATAAAACAAAACACCAAAACTTCCTCACAGGTCCAGAGCGAAAAATATTTCGCATCATAAAATAAATTGTAAACTATTGCCATTTTGAGTTTGTCAGTCACGTAACATATATTTTAATTGATGCATTTATTTATTTACCAAAAAACATTTTTATCAATCACATTACACACACATTCCCTATCACAACAACCAAACATACCTCAATTATATTATTTTTTCACATGCACACATTTCCATATATACACACAGTTATCGCAATTGAAAGGAGTCTTTGCCCACGGAAAAGTACTCTGAATGAATTCATCGATTACGGAACAAAAAGCCAACATAAAAAATTCACTCAAACTTACTTCATTTATTATTAATAATTTAAGAACGTTAATTATTTTTAATATATTTATGATATAATTATTTTATTTAATTACTATTTATTATTAATTTATTTATTCTTCTGTTTCGTCAATCCAATAATTTTCCGCTCAAGTAACAAAGTATCTTCTGACGAAACTCGCTCTCAATGGTCAACCAATCAGCCAATATATTGAAAACTATTTCTTTCTCTCAACTCGGCACACACTCATCAATTTAATCCAATTCTATTTGGACTTGAATGTAATAATTTGAAAAATTCAGTGATATTTATATTTTTTTTTAATTTATAAGTTTATAAGATAACTATTTTATGGATATTTATATATTTTTGTCGAAAAAAGGAATGTTTTATCAAGTTGACATGATAATATTCCCGTATGAATGGAATTGATTAATTCTTAAAATTTTCATTTTTCTTTTTTTCCCCGTATTTTTTTATTTCATACTTCCCAAAAATATTTCATTAGTTTTTAAGGAATATTTAAAATTTAACGGATATCCTCCTTCAGGGAAGTTAGTCCTTCTTTTCCTAAACAATCTTATTTACATGACTGACCATTCCTTTAGATATGTGCGTAGATTTTACACACCCATGAAATTGAGATCTCATTGTTTCTCTTACATAAATTTGCGCTTTCAAATACAATATACGTTTCATTAATTGTTCCCAACTTTTCTGTTTCATGGGTATTTTGATGCTCTGTTGGTCGTAGTTTACTGGAAATTGGTTCACCTTTTGTTAGCCTTTTTTATGTAAATTGATACTATTGGTATCTGCGTTTCTGTTGGATTCTCATTTTCTCCTATCTTCTCGTCCTTTCAAAAGTAGCGTACTCTCTAAGCATGTGTCTTGTATGGCGTTGAAATTCTTTGCTCGGTTCAGTTGATTGGTGTTTAATTTGTTTAAGTAACATTGTTGTAACGGTATCAATAAATGAAGGAAATGTATCAAAAACGTTAAAATTTATCAATTATTACGAGAATTAGAATTTCTGACAAATTAACAAAAATGTCTTATCTGATCCGACTTGTCTCATTGTTTTATTCATATCTATTCAAATTTTTTTCGATGTGTTTAACTTAAACCTTTTGAAAAATTAAGAAAGCCAAAGATAAAACATTCTGTGAATTGATGAGCTATAGAAATATCTTACAGATAGAAAAAGAAACTAGACAATGGTAAATAGATTTTAAAATAAAAAAAATGAATAATAGAAAAACAAATAAAGAATAAAATTATAATTAATTGTAATATTAATTTTAAGGAAGATTTTAAAATCAAATCAAGTGTAAATATTATTACTAAAATAAGAAAGAATAATAAATTATGTTAATGAATATTTCTGTTTTCGTTTTTAATTAATATATTTTATTTGATTTTATTTTTTTATTTAAATTATTTTACAAATAGAAATTCTCTGAAAGGTTTTTCAATGTAAAATTTTTTTTTGTCAATTAATGTTTATTTTCCTTGAATTAAATTTTAAAAAATTATTTTATTAATTTAATTTTTAAAAAACGGTAAAAAATAGGGTTGAGTATTTATAACATTAAACTGGTAAATTATAATTAAATACTTCGAAAAAATCTTTAGAAATAAAAGAAAATATCAAAGAAAAGAAAAATAGAAATTATTGGAATTTTAATTTTGAAATAAAACAAATCAAGACAAAATTGTCAATTTAACCGTTAACCTCATACTACTGTTTTGTTAGTTATCCTTCGCATACCGGCCTGAGAGGCCGGTATCCATTTATACGATATTTAAATTAGTTAAATTGAATAAAATTATCAATAATAATATTTTTCATTAAAAATTAAATTTTTTACTTATATTTTATCTATTTTCATGAAATAAAAATATGTTAATTAACAAAATAAACTTAATATATTCTGATCACAAAATAAAACTAATTGCCATTCTTCAAATATCTACACAAAATAAAACTACCTTATTTTTATTTTTTTATTATTTAAAACATTTTTCACAAATTATTTTAGCATGATTATAAAATGCAATTTTTCTTAAAATTAATTTAAAAAAATCTGGTTTGTTTTTTTGTAAATACAAAAAATATTTTGAAACAAATTAAATATTTTTCTTTTTTTTATTTATATAAAAGATTCAAATTAGACAAATTTCATTATTTAGGTCTGTCTAAATGTATTAAATTATGAGTTTAATTCCTTTTATTTTCTATGTTATGAAGGAAAAAAGAAATAATACATATGTAATTATTTGTAATTATAATAAATTATTAAACCTTTGTTTCAGAAAATTATTATATTATATAAATATCAGTGGCATAATCAATTTATACAAGGCATCAACGACCGTCCAGCATATGCTGATAATGAGAACAGCTAAGAGTACAAATTTTTCTCTTGAGATTTGAAAATATAAATAAAAAAATAATGATGAGAAACTTATGTCTAACACGAGAGAAAAAATTGAAACATTAAGAAGCAAAATTATTTACAATATTAAATATAATTTATAGATATTTTACAATAATATTTACAAAATAAGTTTTAATTGAAAATCGATGAAAATATAATTTCTTGTCCTATTTCTTCTATAGTAAAAGCCAAATATATAAAATGCATTTGTGGAGAGTAAAATAATTAAATTAAAATGTATTATAATATTTTTTGTACAGATTATTCTGGGTAGAATAAATAATTATTTTTTTCGATTAAAATTAACTTTAAATAATTTTTATTTTTAAAATTTATAGCTATTTTATAAATTACTGAATTAAACGTATTGAAACTATAATTACAGTAACCTAAATATATACTGTTCTTCTTTGTAACGAAGAGACAACTAATAACTGTTCAACATGAAATATAATACACATTGCAAATATATCTTTAATATTTTTATATATACAATCAATAATATATGTTATTTGAAAAGATTTTTGACAAAACATATTACAAAAATATCGTTGTACATATTTCAATCATTTATTGATCATCATTATAAAAAAAATATTTTATTTTTAGAGAATTTAATACTTGATAATATAAAGAAACAATTTATTTAAATTGAATTTTATTTGATAATAATGGAAATATTTAAAATATATTCTAATGTATAATTGAAAATTTTCGAAATTGAAGCTACTTGTTGCTTCTGATTAGCAATGATTCACAAAACACTCTGTAGTGAACGCAAAATAATAAAAAAATGATAATTAAAAAATTAACCTGCGGCGGAATTTTTCTATAAAAAATCAATTGTGAACATTTTATCGATCTTGTGAATAATAAAAAATGGACTATTAAAAAGAATTAAAAAAAATAAAATTGTTTAAATAAAAAATTCATAAACAATGAACGTAATGCATGATCTTTATAATCAAGTTGTTGAACTGATCGAAATAAAATCATATACATTTTTCTCATTTTATTCTTCATTTATCGACGTCATTACTACTATCATCGATTCGGATCCACAATCCGTCGCGTTCAATAGGTTTATTTCGGTCGTACCGACCATGTGTTTCGAACACTATGATTTGTCGGTTGGGTGAGATGGCCGCCACTCTTTTTTGAGAAATCGTGCCATCCGATCACGGTGTGTTCATGAATGCTTTATTACGATTGTTTCCGCTTTATATACATGGATCGTCTGCCGAGCGTCTAACCGATCAATTGTTGGTGTTGCTTACTGACTGTCCGCGTTCCAACCTTCTAGTTTCCCGTGAGCACTTGAGACAAGGCCTGCTCTTTCCCACATCCATGTCGCTGGGATCATCGTGCTTTAGTTGTTGATTGAAGATAACCGCCTCCATATTCACGACGGGTTCGTTACCGCGTGTAAACGCTTTCATTTACACTCTTTCATAATATGAATCGAAATTCGTCTTTCTAAATTGATGAAATTCTATCTTTGCAACATTTACAGTGTTCAAATCTTTACTCAATATAGCCCAGGGATTAACTGTGCGGCCAGTGAGCATACTTCTACGTAGTATCCCTGAGAAACTAGATTGGGTTCGATTCCGTCTCTAGGCTAAAGTGCCCGAAAGCAAGCCTTTCATTGCGGAAAATAAGCCGTCAATGTATCGTATTCAGGAATGGGCCAGCAATCCATTCACTAGGCTTCGCTATACAATCTGGGTGTGAAGGCTGTGGGGAGTAGTGACCCCGCTGTCGATGGTTGGATTGCATCTTAATGATCTGGGATGAATCAATCCCGGTGAAGGGTGTCGTAATGACGTCGTTGCATCTTCGGACAGGCGGAACAAAGGTACGCTTTAGCCCAACATTGGGGGAGTACCTGTTGAGAACCATCAGCGTCCCAGGCCTCCTAAAGAGCCTCAGGCTCAATACTCGAAAGGAGTTGAGGTGCACTCAATATAGCCAATTCACTTACAAGGCATAGTACTAACCTGAGTGTCATGCTGTTGTTTAGAGTAATGACCCTTAAGCCGTGTGGTCGATTGCATCGCAATAATCCAAGATTTCTAAATTTGGTGAGGGTTGTTGGGGAGTCGGTCCGCCGGTGGATCTTAAGCACGTCAATCCCCACATGGAGGAGGGCCTTTTGAAGCCATGAGCGTTTCAGACCTCCTAAAAAGCCTCAGGATTAATATCTTTAAAGGATGAGGAGATCACTCAATCTATCGTATTGCCAGTGTTCACTAATCCATATTTTGAGATGACGATTTACAATTAAATTTGTAAACAAGATTAGCTTAAAAATGTTGTCGATTTTTGATTTTACTGTAAGGAAGTCTTTTGCTTTAGATGTTACTGATATTATTTTATTATTATCAATATTTTTATATATTCTATTCTTACATATTCTACATAGGGAAGTTTTATAATTTTGAAGGCTCTTGTTCTCACTCAATCATGTTCATAAGAATGAGAAATCAGTCCAACATTAGCTTAATATTTATTTTGATTTTTCTAATTTGGTACATTTTATTATTGAAAAGTTTCCTAAGAATGTCTAATTAGTCACTATTATAACTAGAGCAAAAACCGGCAATATAGGTAAAGTTTATTTTGTGTACAAATTTCATCGGTAGTAGTGCCCCTACACTGAATTCGTATTGATTTGAATGATCAATTACCTTGCAAGACATGTAACTTTTTTAAAAATTCGTTTGTTTTGATAATGACAGTTATACAGCCAAAATTGATCAGCAAAATATTTTCTTATTGGCTTTTTAATTTCTATTTTTTTAAACATCTATTTTTAAAAAGTTTTTAATTTTATTTTTTACATAATTAAACATTTTAAATATATTTAAAGTCACATATTAGTTTCTTTGTCGAACAAATGTGTTTTAAGATAATGAAATTTACTACTCCTAGCCTTTGCGATCGCTGAGAGGTTAATAAAAAATGAAGTGCTACAGTACTCATTGAGTTATGTGAACTTTCAGTTATTTGCAGAAAATAGTAAATTTTTTTCCAAATGATTTAATGGCATTTTTTAAATTATGACATAATTGAGTGTTTTGAACCTTTTACAAAGGTGAAACGGAATGTAATAGTTTTAAAACTGAATTATTTTGAAAGAAACAAAATATTGAGTACTGATAACAAACGGCAATGAGTCTTTAATTTGGAAATGCACTCGTAAAAGTGTTGAAGAAAGAATTTAAAGAGAACAAAAAAAGAATATTCAGTTTACTGAGTCTTTAAATTAGCATTTGTAAGAAAACGTTTATTCAAAAGTTGAGAAGAGTCTTAAAATTTTCCCTACCTTGAATAATTTAAACATCGAAGTACAAATAACCTTGGGATTTTAAAATTCGTATTTCAGTCACCCTAAGTTTAGACTTTTTTTCGTTAAAAATCTGCTACATCTTAGTGTTTGTATTTGAACATCGTTTATTTGGATATAAAAGTAATTGGTGTAATCTCACAAACATTGGAGATACTAGCAGCGATCTCTGCAAATGAATCCTAGAGTGCGTTATGGTATAACTTGATCCCTATTGTTTCATCCCTGAGCTCATCTCATTACTTGTTTTTTGGGTATTTTTATTATTAACGGATATCGCCAAATATAATCACTGATACTATTTAAATAGTATCACTAAAAATTTTTTAAGGTGGTTGTGGTGATGTCATTCCTCACCACATTCAGTGACATTCTCATGACATCACTAACGTTCAAATTCCGGTGATTTCATATGTCATGACATCACCAGAATGTGCAATTGCAATGTCAATTTCAGTTGCATCAACTGACCCCGGAGCATAATATATAATATTATATAATATTGCCTTAATATAAAAGGGGGAGATTTCAAAGTTTAATTGGTTACTGTACCCAATCAATATTTAATTTAAATATATTTTATTAGAAGAATTTGTGTTCTTTACAGTGGAAATAGTATTTGGTGCTTTCAATTCCCATTAACAAAAATATCAAAATATGAATAAAACAAGAAAGCAAATATCAATAATACTTTATTCATTAATGACATCCAAACATTCTACATCATCATTATCATCTAAACGTGAACATCCTGATCATATACATCTTCCCCGGAAATAGACTAGTAGGGAAATTGTTCAATCTAGTTTGAAACAGTCCAAGCCTCGCAAAACATTCTACCATACACATCATGCTTTGCCATATGCCAATCGTCTGGGTTCGAACTAAATCCTCATGATATTATTGAGTTTTGTATGGTGTCAGTTTTCAATTCATTCAAAGATTCTCCAAACTATGAATTAACCAATTCCTTTGATGGTGGTTTTTGGAAAACAATTTTGGTTCAAACAACAGAATCAGAGTTCTTCCATTCATTAATACGAAAATATATCAAATCTTTCAAAGAACAAAAAATTCCTATATCTCCTGCTTATAGATAAGGTGTCAATCCCCCTGGGATCACGATCATTTCAACATTTCCCTTAATACTATGTTCTTTTACTTGTAGACCTAAATGAACTCGACACGAACCCCAAATAATACAATTACATTTGCTTAAATTAATCAAAGGAAACATATGGTCGATCCACTTTATAATCAATTCTTGGTTAACCCAGGATTTTGATTGAGTAGTATGCAAGACACGATTTTGTTTACAAATGGGACTTCAATCATTTCCTTTATGGATTACCAAAGGCATTGCTTTCCTACCATCTGTCCAAATAGAAATCAGTGCTGTTACTCTCATTGAACTAAAACCATTTGATTTAATTACTACATGACGTGCTCCGAGTAAATCCAGAGTATATGTTCTGGCATCTTCAAAAATACTGCAGTTTCATCCATCATTAAAGCCTTTTTAATATTTAAATAAGGAAGACGATTTTTTAAATATTTCATATAATTAACAGACCGTAAAATTGTGTTAAATTCTGATAATGTTGTTAATTTTAGTAGTTTGCCTAAGTGTAAATCTATTTCTCTTCATAAACCCTGTTATCCAATTTCCAGTAGCATTTAATTTAATATTAAACTCTACTCAATGCTCTTGCCCTATCAGAAAAATACTTCCGACTAACTTTCATTTTTCGTATTCTAATATCTATTATCTCATTGCAAATAATTTGTTCTATAGTTCCAAAACTGGTTTTCAATCCTTATCCCAACGCTTTTGTCATTAATGATTTTCATTAGCAAGTTTGTATTTGTTTCTAAACCACTGTTGAAACATAAAATGGTCATATATTTCCCCGTTTTTAACTTCGAAATGCTGTTTTGCAGCATAACACGTTTTGCCTTGCAACATAAACTCGATTACTTCTTTTTTGAAAGCGATTGAAAACAATTGTTTTGCCATAAGAATTTTTAAAATGGAATATTTATTAATATTAAAACAATTTAATTAAATTATTTTAAAAATTAATGATTTTTTTTCAAGTGATTTTTAAAAACATAAATAGTGATACTAATAGGGTCGTGATACTATTTAAATAGTATCACTAAAATTTTTTTAAATTGATGATATTATTTGGGTCGTGATACTATATGGGTTGGTGATACTAATTGGCGATATCCGTTATAAGTGAATTTTTATAAGTTTTGATAAAGATATTTTTGTAAAAATTTCTATTTTTATTATACATAATATTTTGAAGTGAAAATTTTGTGTTTTGACTAATTATTGTGGATATCATGAAGGTAGACTGTCGAATTAATGATACGGGCATTTTTAGTTGTTTTTTTATATCTCTTATTAATTTTATTTGTGTAAATTCTTTGAAATTTTCTTCCTTGGATTAATTGCATAAATACGTATGTTTATTAAATATTAAATATATATATCTATATTTTATTAAATATATATATATATATATATATAGTAGGGGAAAAATGTATGTTCTCCACCACCCCCCCCGGGTGGGGTCGTAACTAGTTACCGTAGTTGCCATGACAACGGTCGCGGTTACCATGGCAACGGTCGCGATCACCTTGGCAACGCTTCCGATTGGCCGCAGGGCCCCCTAGCAACGGTCGCGATCACCTTGGCAACGCTTCTGATTGGTCGACGGTTCCCTAGCAACGGTCGCGATCGCCATAGCAACGGTCTCGGTTACCATAGCAACGGTCGCGATC
>MQRK01200103.1:8438-18936 GCA_001938485.1 Girardia tigrina
TGACCAAATTACTGTTTTTCGCTATTTGCTAAGTGATTCCTCTATGTTATTTTACTAATGTATTTTAATCTTTGTAGCATACTAAGTTTAATTAATAGCCCTTCAGAAATAATATATATATAGCATATATTATTTATTATATAGCATATTATATAACTTATTATATAGCATATTGTTTTAGTCAAGTGCCTATTTCTAATGAAATAGATATTTTACCTAGGTGGCCCATTACTTTTGCTCGCGACTGTAAATGTTCAAGTTGTGGTAAATATATTTTGATATGGATTCTCGTGTTCTTGATGATGAAGTGCCCATCAATTCTAACATATTTGATATTAAAATAACATATATCTTGAATAAGCGAAGAGTTAATTCCCAAAATATTCAGCAAAATACAGAAATGAATTTTTTTACGATTTGACAGTGGAAAAGATTATTCTTAGAGAATAAATTTATTTATGAATATACAATATTTTTTTATAAAATTGTGTTTTGAGTCCAAATTCAAACAAAAAATCCATGATAGCTGGATGGCTTGTACTTGATAATCCAAAGAAGTCTTTCAACAATAAAAATGAGTATTATGGAAATGAAACAATGGTGAACTTTGAATGTGTAAATAAAATGAAAATGTGGGAACTGTCTGATATAAATTTTTGCTTGTGCTGTTTTTTTTATTTCGCACCTATCAATTTTATTTTTACTCACACTCGTCCGGATCCGCAATCCGGAGCGTTGGGTCTGCTCATCTCATGGACACCGACTTTGTGTCGAACACCACTATTCCATGTTCGGGCGAGATGGCCGCCCCCTTTCGGAGAATTTATGCCATCTGATCACGGTGTATTTTAAATTTTGTAATCCGATTGGTTCCACTCAATATGCAGCGATTGCCCATCGAACTCCTGATCGATCAATCACGAGTACAGCACTCCGACTGTACGCGTCTAGACATCCTGGTGTTACGCGAGTTAGTGAGACGAGGCGCATTCTTTCCTCCGTTCGAGCCCATTTGGACGTCTCCGGTATCCTCATGTTTAAATGACCGATTGAAGTCAACCGCCTCCATGCCATCTCTGTTCTTGTCGCGACGCGTAGCACCGTTCGACGACAAGATCACATTAGTGATTTTTAAATTTTTAAACAAAGATGGGATCGTTACGTTCTATGAACAGTCCGTGCGACGAGGAAATAAGGCTCGGGCGTAAAGAGGTTATTTTTAATCCGGTTACAATCTATCAACGTTATTTTTCATTACCACCCAATCAAACTCAATAATCTTTAAAACTTACAGTTCCCAAAAATGAAATATATCTCAAATCTCATAATCAAGACCCTAAAAGCGGGAAATTTGAAAAAATAATGGCGATGAAGAATTTGAATAACGTCACAACGAGCTCGAGGCATATCCCATCGCACATTATTCCGATTGAAAAAGCAGAAATGTCTATTTTTTACCATCTCGAGAGTATATGCGCGATACAATTAAAAAATCCATGTTCAACCACTCGTCCATTATTTAAACATTAAATATAAACACCACATTCGAATTTTATTCAATCAAATTTTAACTGATCCAGTAAATAGACAACATCATCCGACATTTTTCGATGTAATTTTCGTTGTCGTTACTCGCATTTCGGGAAACTTGACTCGAAATCCTCGAAAATTTCACCGACTGATTCTAAAACGGTGGCAATGACGATAACATTTAGAAAGACGTGAACCTATCGCGCGGTCTAGTATTATTACGTATCTGGACACTGCCATAAAACTCGATTGTACCGAAGTCTACATAGATTTCGACAATCCCATCTGAAGTGCTTGGAAAGAAAGAAACGTCAAAATGTTCTTTTTCTGCTTACATGGTTTTTGATAAATGGTGTATTTATTAAAACATAAATTTCAGGGTAACTATTTTTTCGATCCAAAGAGTGTTTTATTAAAAAAGAATCCTATATTACAGGAAATATCTAATAAAAGATGAACGAAATAATAGATTTAAATAAGATCGAATCGTTGTTTCAAATGTTATTTTGATAAGTCATTCAAAATGTTCGTTATTTTCTAGCAAAGTAATAAAATTAAAATCTCTTGCAAGTGATAATAAAATCTTTTTATCCGATAACATTAACTTTGATTTCCAAACTGAGCGAATTTTGGGAAAAGCTGCGTCAGGACCTTAAAATATATGAATGACAACTAGTTATGTATCTCTGTCCTAAAGAATTTGAATTGTATTTTGATAAATATATACCTTTTATTAAAACAACACATATTTTGAAATAAAGAATAATAACAAAATAACATTTGACCATAAATAGTCAATAACACATTGTAGTGACAAAAATAAACAGAATGAACTCAACTGAGTGTGTAATGATTTGAGCTGGTGCTATGTGAAGCGAGACGAAGATTAAACTACTGAAGATATGAAAAAATATTTTTAACAATTCAAAAATTTAAACCTCAAATCTTTAGAAAATTCATTATAAAAATTACAATACCTTTCTAAAGCTTTTTTTTCAATATTAGATAGACGATGATAACCTTCCATATGCGACTTTCTCGTTCTCTAATTTTTTTAAAATATATTATAAAAACAATTTTTATTTTTTTAGTAAATATATTTTGTTAATTGTTAATATTTTAACTTTAGGAAATTAGGCAATAAAATTTTTAAAAAAAACAAAGAATTAATTTGTAAACACAGTAAAACATCAAATTAAAATAGAAATAATCAATTTAAATAAAAATATTTTTTTAATTTCTTTGTTTCATCACCTGTATTTTATTAAATTCATGCACCATTTAAATTAGTCGTTTTGAGTAAATCCACTATGTAAAAAATAAATAAAGTTTTTTCTTGAAATATATTTTTTCAAAAAAAATTTTTTAGCATAATATTTAAAAAAAACTTTAAAGAAATTAATTTACAAAATATTTTATTTTAACGAGTTATAATTGCAATAAAAAGCCGTTTGGACCGAATGTTTATCATAATTTATTACCAAATTACATTAAAATATCAAAAAAAGTTTCAAATATCAAAAACTCGGTGCTTCAAACGATCGCTGAGTATGGTTCCCGGTCGACGAACAATTTAAGTCGACATAGTCGACTTTATTAAAAACATTAACAAATATTAGTTATTATAGTATGTAATAAATGATACATAAAATGTAATTTATTGTTTATTTAAAAGTCCTCTAAGGAAATTATAATTATAAATATACACAGTATTAGTCCATATTAGAAAGTATATTTAAAAATATTTGTTTTCCTTAATAAATTTAATTTATAATTATAACTACGTTATAATTTCGAATGGGTGATTTTCGAATGCCCCTTATGTCGTCAAGAAGTAAAAGAAGTAAATAGCCACTAGTTAGCAAAAAGAAACTTATTCTATTTGTAGTTGATTTTGAGCAATACAGAACCGAATATTTTAGAAGCACAATTGAATTTATTAATTGACCCGAATAATGACGTTATAATTTCGAATGGGCGATTTATATAAAGTATTATTTTTTAAAAAAATAAAAATTGAATTTTTTTAATTACTCAAAATCGAATTTTAGATTATGGAAAATTTTGAAGTGTGTGACATTTGTGCAAGTGAAATGATATTTAGGGGATTCTTACAATGTACACATTATTTTTGTTGCACATGCACAATCCACATCATTTTGCAAGCAAGAAGACACAATCTACGGATGAAGTGTCCCTTATGCCGTCAAGAAGTAAAAGAAGTAAATACCCATTAGTTAGCAAAAAGAAATTTATTCTCTTTGTAGTCGATTTTCAGCAATGCAAAACCCAATTTTTAGTAGCAGAAAATAATTTAACAGACGACCCGAATTATGACCTTATAATTTCGGAAGATCAATTTATACAACTGAACAATCAGATTCTGCACCACCTAAATAATTGCGAGTGCCTTAACGATGCCAAAGTGCTTCTGACAAAACTCGTACAGGAGGATAAAACTGTAAATGTTGAGGTTGATATTATTTTATTTCTTTTAATTTAATCAAATAAATATTAACAATTTATGAAGAACATAGTTAACGTACTAGTGAAATTGCTCAACTGCAACCAACATCAATTTCATGATCAGGTAGACAATTTTCGATTTATTTTTATTTAATCAAATGAAATTATTAGTGGTTCTTGGAACATCGTCGGAATTATTAGTAGCACACATTAAAATATTAATTTAATATTAATTTAATGTGATAATTTCCCCTAATAATCATTCGAAAAAACATTACAAAAATATTTGAAATCTCATTGTTCTTCCTGTTTTTTGGTTCTTCAGACTTTTTACGTTAAAAACATCATTAATCATAAACAGGAGTTAAATTTTAATATTAAAGCTTTAAAAATTTAAAATTATTATATGGCAAAGTAAAAATAATTTTTTAAAAATAAAAATTAATCAATGTGCAGTCGAAATTTCAATATGGGCAATTAAAAATATGCTTTGTCCTCTTCATCATCATAAAATGAAACAACTATCAATCTATGATGAACTCACACAATAACAAACACTGTAATCCATACAAAGCAAATCCTCACATACAAACAATTCAATTTTACAATCACAAATTCAATCAAAGCACAAATAAATAGAATTTCAAACCAAGTAAATAACCTAACCATCAATTACAACAATTCTCAATCTCTGACGAGAGTTACAAATTAATTATAAAAGAAACATTTTCTAGAAATTTTTAGAAAAGTTTTTGAGAAACATTTTATAATAAATTTTATGTACATAAGCCACATGAATTCAAAAGATTATGTGCCCCGTAAATGAAATTTCCAATCCATATCATCCTATGAAAATAATAGTGAAAGCAATATGTAAAGCGAAACAACCGATGAAAAACCTTGCGCTGAAACGGAATCAACCGAAGAAATGTATAATGACCAAATAAATGGAAATGGCAACAGCAATATAGGCTAGTCCGACTCAAGCTAATCTGTCCCGAAGATATTCGATGGACTTGAGAATGTAGATCATTTTATAAAAGACTGCGAGAAATTTATCGAAATCGCTCAAACCAATTAATCATCCCAATCAATGAGGGTCAATACATATGAAGTGGACTAAATAGGAAGTTAAACTTAATTCTTAATCCACCTGTAAAATAAATAAAAACATAAAGTTAATAAGTTAAGTTTAAAAAAGATTATATTAATAACGGAATAACAGAAAGATAAAACGAAGTTAATAATATCACCCAAAAAAAGGAAAATCAGTCGTAGGGGGATTCAACTAGTAAAATGTTACTTTATCTATGTCCCAATTAGTCGACAACAAAACAAATATTTGTATAGAGCTGGTCAAGAATTTCCAAGAATATATATTCCAAATTTGAATTGGATTTTGATTTTTTTAGAATTTGGAATAGTTGTATGGCTCCTCAGTATCGATATTTACTGTAAATTGAATTAAAAGTTACTTGTAATTCGCGAGAGGATAAAATTTGGATATGTAATATGAAATCACGATATCTAAATTATTTTATATTATTCGTTGCTTGAATATTGTATTGATTATTGATTTTTTTTTATTTTATTATATCTAAATCTCATTCTTTTATTACCTTCATAATTTCATCATCCGATTTTATTTCTCTCTTTTCACAGTTGTTTTCGATCGTTATTATTTACATAAATAAAAAAGTCAAGCCCATTTAAAATACAAAAAAATGATTTTGTTTGCAAAACCACACATCAAAATAAATATTTATATACAGATTCTGTTATAAATAAAAAAATATGCGAGCACTACACACAAGCCCCCTATAATTATGCAGATTTCTAGGTTTTTTTCTTGAGAACATAATTTTAATCTGCGTAAATTGACATAAACCTCTTTGTTAAAAAAAAGGTTGATTGTTAAAAGTGCGCAATTGTTAGTTATTAGTTTCACATCGTATGGACCATTATATCTATTTTCAAAATATTTTGCTTTTCTGATTTTTATAAATGCTACTGTGTTTCTTGAGACTTCTTTAATGTTGCTCTTTTTGAAAGGATTTGCTCCTTCTACTAAATTTTTGTTTTGTTAGTTAAATTAAATAATGGACATTTGCCTGTAGAAGTATTAGTTTTATAACGTAATGCCAATAAAGTTTGAGGCAACTTTTCAATCTAATTTGAATCGTTGCACAGAATGCGAAGTGTTTCTTTTAATTCGCAATGAAACCTTTCTATTTTGCCGTTGCAGTATGAATTACATGCTGTTGTTCGGCTTTTAATTATCTTATACTTTTGACACATCGACTTGGATAATTCTGATTCAAATTGTTGACCTTGATCACTAATCAGGTTTGAAAGTGGTTCATATTTTGATATCCAATTTTCTTCAAACCATTGTGTAATTCGATTCGCTGTTATTTCTTTGACTGGCCCGACTTCAAACCAATGTTTTGCGAGATTTTCGGGATACATAAACCTGAGGAAAATATCACAGATGTAAATCAAAACATCGTCAAGGAAACTGAAAAAATAATAGAAAATATATTGGTTAAAGCGAAAGAAGGACAAGGAATCAGAGATTTGAAAATATCGAAAAATCGACATATGAAAATGACATCTAAAATATTGACGAAGAAACAAATAATTGATGATGTGGTAACTTGCTGCACCAATTTCAAGTGTATACTCCGATGCGATATGGTCAAGTGCGAAATATTATGAATTATTACATAAAAAGAGAAAAACGCACAAGAAGCTATATCTCGAAAAAGATTTACCAGCTCTTGTCGATTTTAAAAATAAATTCAAGCTGCCAAATCCAAATTATCCATGTTAAGTATCTTAGTAAATCCAAATTATCCATTTTTGTTAATTATTGATTTTTTTGAAAAATTTTTAAGATGCTATATAAATTAAAAGAAAATCAAGATTATTTTATCAAAAAAATGGATATATAGATCTCCCGAAAAGAATGAAGGATTTCTTTGTTAAATGTTGAATTTCGAGTTTTTGGTGGGCGGTAGGATTTTTCAGATATAAAAACATTTTTCCTGTTAGTTCAAATAGTCTTTTTTTAAAAACAATATATTGTTGAAAATATTATTTATGAACATTTTTTATCAAGCATATTCTATTTCCAGCTTTTCTGATATACGTAGCATTTTGATGTACCAAGATTCAAAGCTATAAAAATATTTGAATAGTACATGCGGATTATTTGCTCTTATATTCCTTGCAGGTATTTTTCATGTAAATAAGAAGTTTTACTAAACATCCCACAGAAGAAGTTAAAAGTACATCTTTTGGTATTATTTTTTTACATTTTTTAAAAACATTTTAGGTTGCTCCAGTTTAATAGACTAAGAAACTAACAGAAACTTACTTTTAAATGTTCTACGAATTTTGTTTTTTCTGTACGTTAAGAATTAGCTTTGTCGGGCTTAAATAAACAAACCATAAATGTTGCCTGTAAGGGAATAATAGGAAAATATGTACATATAAGTGTGATATTGTGGATAAAATATTTTGTTATGATGCAGTAAATTACTATACTTATTTTTCTAGTGTACTAAAATATTGTGCTTGTACGCTATAATTGTCTGTACCTCCACTTTATAAATTGTTTAAACTTTAAACATTTCTTCTTTGTCGATTAGTAATCCTGGTGGTCGGTAAGAATATTTTATCAACAATGAATGTGAGAAAGTTGGCGGTAGTTATGAAAATATTGACTAACCCTGATTTAGATTATAAATTAAATTAGTCAAATGTAATTCGATTGAAATGTGAAATAAAAATTTGTATGTTAAATAACAAAAAATAAATTAAGTTGAGAAAACAAAATAAATTGTTAACGTACGAATTATTTTGTACAGTTGCACTTAAATCCTGGTTAACTACTCTTAACTGCAAGAGACTTTGTAATTAAGATGATGTGGACCTTTTACGTAAAATAATAATAAATGACTGAATATCTTTTAAATCGGCGAAGCATTGTTGTACTTATTAAATGACATTAAAAACATGGTTAAAGCATTTCTAGTGAAATTAATATTAAACAAAACAATTTTAAATAATAAATTAACTTTAGGAAAATATATTTATTCAAATAATATTCCTGAATGATCTTGCAGGCGAAATCAAATCATTACAAAATATAACTATGAATGTTATTTCTCATTACAAAAGCAACAAATTTATTAGAATTCGTTTAGAATTACTCTTCAACATGTTCATGTGTTAAGCTTTTTTAAATAGATTAAAATGTCAGGCAATCGCATTCATTTTTACAGTTATAACAAGCGTGATATGAGACAAAGTCATGTATTAAATAAAATAACTAATCTTATCAAATTATCACATTCTAGTAGTATTTCGATTCATATTGTATTCTTGATTGTAAATGTGGCCACGTGTTTCTCTATCTTATCAAAAATGTTATTTCCCATGGTAAAAGCAACAAATTTATTAGAATTACTTCAGTTTAATGTTTATTTGTTCGTTAAGTATACCTTTTACATGTTAAAGAGTCTAACTATACAATAACGACCCAGATTAAATTTAAGTATTTTTCAAAATTGAACTTTAGCTATATCCTTTGCAAACACAACACATAAAGTTTTGTATTCAAGTATCACGCCACTTTCACTTGGTTATGAACATGTTCATACATCTTGTCTTGTGTCTCTTGGTGACGAATATTCGAGCTCTTCCGAATGAAATTACCATCAAAAACCGTCTCAACGATGAGTGGGAAATGTATAAAACTAATTTAGGAAAGCAGTATGAATCCTCGAAGATATGATCTCTCGAAGATTGATTTAGTAAGATAATCTGAGATTCATTTGACAACTGTCTCAAATACGATCTCGGGAAACATTCGTACTATCTGTGAATCAACCAATTCGCATATAATGATAAATGAAGAATCTAGGGCAAAATACTTGACAAAGATAGAACGAAAACATGACGATTCAATCGGTTTTGATTTCTTAGTACCAGAAAATATTGTACAACTACCAATGACTGTCGATTGGAGAACAAAAGGATACATTACTCCTGCTAAGAATCAGGTATTTTGAATCATTATATTTTATATTTTAAATAAAAGTTACAAAGAATCCATGTCACAAAAAATTAATTTGTGATAAAAAACAATTTGTGTATTCGATTCACTGTTATCAGAGAAAATTTAAATTAAAATAAATGTTTAAAAAATGGCTTTTCATTTATGAAATTAAAATCGATTTGAAATCGCTACTGCGTTTCAATTCAATGGATGACTTGACAATTTCATCGATATTAACAAGCCGCCGCTGACGATCGTCGATTTACTCCTGATGGTGCAAGAGTGGGCGCAGCGATTTTGTGGCCGCGGCGCGTCGGCGACGGAGAGCGAGCATCCGGTCGGGGATCACATTTAAAATTTCCACGTCAAATTCACGCCAATAATAATTTTTTTAATCGATTTAAACAAATTCGATCGAAAAATTCACAACATCGAAATCAAAAAAACTGGCCAATCAGAAAGGCCGAATAAATAAAAGAAAACACACACACACAAAAGTTCGAGTTTATCCGATTTTTCCTTTCTTTCACTTGGAAAGTAAAAAAAATGTATCTCAATCGTCTCCAAAAACAATTCAGATCGCGAATTTCAAAAGAATGACAACATTCCAAGTCGACACTTTTTGACAAAAAATCAAAGCGGAACGCAATTCGAATCGATTCAATGCCAATTTTCCAGCCAATCAGAATTGACCGAATAAACCATTTAAACTGTTTTCGGTCACATTGCATGGTAAATTTCCGACAAACAACGTTCTAGTTGGAATTGCAACGGCACTTTTAAACAAAAATGTTTTATGTTCTTTATTTTCACTTTTGTTTGATGTGCGACTTAATGATCGGGATCGATACTGATTGTAACCGACTGGGGAATATGAATCGTTTCAACGACGATTATTCGTAAAATAATTGCCATGATTATAATATAATTGACAGAGAAAACGAATTTCGGTTGTTAGAGAGTATTGGATTTTGAATTAATCGAAATGATTGTGGTTGCTATGGAGATTAAACAAATTGAGAATTTGGTTTTTTTTGTATTTTGACTTTAAATTTAATTTAAGCGAATTTAATTTTTTTATATATTGCGAAACAACTGATCGATTACTTTCACTCGAGCAATTCCTACAGAATTATAGCGCTCAAACCTATCCGATGGACCGAATACGGAGGCCGCGTCTCTGCACTCAACGGCCGCAACACTCAAATGCTGATGAAATGTCTAGAAATTATTGCAAATTATTTAGTCAGTGTCAAACAATACACGAAGCCAAGAAAATTAAAAATATTTATTTGCTTAATAACAGTTTATACAATTTACAGACTTTGAGGATTTTATAATTTGGGTAGATAGAAAAGTGAAATTCACTGACCTATGACATATTAATATATTAATATATATATATATATATATATATATATATATATATATATATCA
>MQRK01200133.1:11496-24979 GCA_001938485.1 Girardia tigrina
TATAATGTTCTTCCTTTGTGCTTGTTGCTATTAATATGTCGTCCAGATAAACTGATGCTCCCTTCTTTATCGGTTTTAATACTTTGTTCATTAGTTCTTGAAATGTTCCTGGAGCCGCTACTAAAATAAAATTTTATGTAGAAAAAAATTAAAATAATTCTTTTGGTAAAATTATTAATTTTAAATAAAATAATTTTAATTTAACAAAATTTGGAATTAAAAATTATAAATATTTTAGTCTTTGTTTTATTTTATCAATTTTCAAGGCTGATGAAAATTACTATATAAACAGCAGCAAATCTAGTTTTAGTTGGCCCCCAAAATATTTGCTGAATAGTTCGACTAACAAGAATTCTTGTAAACAAGTAAAGTGAATACCAAATTTATTTTATTTTTATTTTGTTCCTTAAAGCATTGTTTTTTTAAAAAAACCATAAGTATCCAGTATGGGAGAAAAAGGTTTTTAAATTTAAAGTTTTAATCAAATCATCGTTCGTTTTTGGAGATTCACAGTTTTTACTGTAATCTGTTAACTCGCACGAAATATTGATTTGTGTTTGTGTTCTATCATCAAGAATTGAATTATTATTATTTTTGACTTGTTAATTTTTGTTATTTGAAATAAAGTTTCATGAAAGAATTTATGTTCATTGGCTATATATTTATGTTGGAATTCCTTTTTGAATAATTGGAGTCAGATTAAAACATTCAGATTAAAGAATTCAGATAAAGAATTCAGATTAAAGAGTTCAGGTTAAAGATTACAGATTAAAGATTAAAAATTTAAGATTTGTGTTTTAAAAAGTAAATAATTATATTAAATATTTATAATACCCAACAATATCTGCCCACTGGACGAGCTTCGAAAAGCTTTTGATAGTGACCAGCCATGAGCTCATTGGATACAGAAGGCACCGGTGTAAATAGCATGTGTACCTTTGTATCCGGATTCCCTAAGATTTGCAGTTCAAGAGAGTCCTTTCCATTTTTCTTGAAATTACCGGCGTTTATGGACTCTTCAATCGCATGGCTGAGATCAATCATCCTTTCTAGCTTCCATTTCCTAATGGAATTTCTTACCTTGTTCTGAGCTGCTCTCCAGTGTTGGAGATTCTCAGGGGAAGGGTACAATGTCCATTTCAGTCTTTTATGATTTCTTTCATTCATGAGCTGATATATTTCAGTTTTATATTCATGTAACCAATTTCCTTTCAGAGGGGGGCCTTTTACCTTCCGGTACCTGAGGTGTAATTTTGTAATTACCTTCTCGGTATTATTCCACATTTAGTTTTTCAAGTGTTTATGACGCTTAAAACTTTCTTATCATTGAAACCACGTACATTCCATGTACAGACATTTAAACAAAAACGCGAACCTCACCTAGGGGGACACTGGACCGGTCCCCAATTAGCCCGAGATCCTATTGTTTTGCGAGCGATCTCAGATTTCTCTATATTTGTCAAATTTTTCGTTGCAATGGATTTTAAGGTGCCCAATCACGGATTGCAAGCCCTTGCTGAGAGGCACCCCTTCTCGAGTTTGGTTGGTTATTCAGGACCGCCGCGATGATGCATCGAGAAGGGGATAATTTATATACTCATATAAGCACAAATCTCTCAGTCCCATAAAATATATACTTTCTCGTCGCTAATTAACTCTTTTAACACTGTTGGGACATATTGTCCCAGAGCACACCTAATTACGAATCGTGTGTTACAAAATACTATTGGGACAATATGTCCTAGTTACTATTTTGCAAAAACTTTTTTTTTGAAATCAATGAATAATATGATCAAATTAGTCAAAATAAATTGGAAAATATTTTGGGCTATAATATTACATGGATTACTGAAATAAGAAAATCGTGTTGAAAGGATTAACAAAATCACAAGAAAATATCGAAGTACGAATAATATAATATATATTAAATTTTATATTATATTTTTTATAGCTAAACCTGATTGCGAGGACATTAGTTATCCCGCTCTCTACCTAATATCCTTTAAGGTTAAGTGTAAAATTTTTTATAACTTGCTAAATTTGTATATAAATAAATACATTTTTATAAAAGATTTAATCTTTGTTTTGATTTCTTTTTCTGACTATCAACTCTATACACCAACATATCTATCAATAATGTAAAACTAGTGTTTATAATACTATATTGTATTAAAATTGAAAGAATCATTCACGGACGACATACGTGAGTTTGCTGAGGTTACGCCGATACTATTCTCAATCATGACACGTTTGAGCTCTGAATGCTTTCTTCCATTACAAAAACAGTTTTTAAAATTAATTGAAAACAAAATGCACGAATAAAAAAGATGATTTATTCTCACTACAAAAATTTATTCTCAGAGATTTTCATAATTTAATATAAAATTTTTTCAATCAAAAAACAGCATCGACTATATTTTTAAAAATACAAAAGCAAATGACAGTCAATTATCTGTTGTCAACGACAAATATCTTTCGACGAGAGTACCCCCCTTCCGATTCTACCATCACATACACGTACTGATAAACATTGTTTTCGTCCTACAATTACAACCACTGTAGAGTACACTCCTCGGTATTTATCGAAAATAAACAAATATAACAAAAAATTAATAATAATTTATTATGTAACAATATAAAATTTTGTGTATTAAAAAGAAAATGAACTTACTTAAACATGGCAACAACTCATTAATGATGAGTTAATAGTAGTCTTACTTGGAAACAACTGGCTGACGCAAGTCATAATAGAACTGAGGTTCGAGCAAGTATTTCATGTTCATTTATTAATTACTAAATTTATTAGTTCATTATAATCTTTAGAATCTCTTGTTATTTATTGTGATTTGTTAGTCTATCATTGTCCAGTTAGACCAAAAAGCTTAAGTTACTGAACTGATATAAACTACCAAATAGACCATGATTCAATGTCCTCTACATCTAACATAAATTCTAATCCGCACAGTCTTAGATTAAAATAGTAAAATAATAAGTTAAGAAATAAATGGAATATTTTTTCTAAATGAAACTTTCTGGTTGAAAACTCGAAGGAATCTTTTATAAAATCATAATTAAAAAATTATTGATAATGATAAACTTTTGTAAGTCTGATCATTTACTGTGTACTGCAACACAAAATGTGAATGATCTATTCCTGAAAAAGGAAGTAGATTAACTACTTCACCAGGTTTCTTAATTGACCAAGCTCTTTGACGGTAATGTATACTAATAGTCAAGGTTTTTATGTACTAAAAGCCCTAGCCTTGTTTCTCATCTTCTCTTCTACTCCAACTTGAAACCACGCACATTCCATGTACAGACCTTTAAACCAAAACGCGAACCTCATGGAATGTGCGTGGTTTCAATGATGTGAAAGTTTTAAGATGTCATAAATACTTGAAAAACTAAATGTGGAATAATACCGAGAAGGTAATCACAAAATTACTGGACAGGTACCGGAAGGTAAAATGCCCCCCTCTGAAAGGAAATTGGTTACATGAACATAAAACTGAAATATGTCAGCTCATCAATGAAAGAAATCATAAAAGGCTGAAATGGACTGAAACCTGGTGAAGCCGTTAATCTACTTCTTTTTCAGGAATAGATCATTCCCATTTTGTGTTGCAGACACAGTACGTAGCTGGTTAGAGGCTAGTTTTTGATTTAAGTATGTCACAATATAAACTGAATTAGTCAAAGGGCAACCTGAGTTTTCCAGTTGCAAGACGGAATCAGTAACTATTTTATTGTTTCAGGTCAAAGAGCAAGTACCTTTTTAATTCAGTTCTGGCAACGACTGGTTCTGTCAAACGAATACAGGATATTTTCCTCTCGGACAACTGCTAAATGTTCGGTATAATATCATGCAGTAATTATTGATTTCGCCTAGCAAGACAGACCCGGAGACATTATAACATGAGATGAAATGAACATATACAAATAATATACGTACACCATATACTGCTTCATTCGTACAGAGGCAGTATATATCAGAAATATAATGTCATAGTAGAGTTGATAAAATTGGACATATTCTGTGATAGACGTTTTAGCTGAGGAATCAAGGAGTGCATATAATGTGAAGAATATGCATATAAGTCGCACAAAATGAATATATGACAAGATATAGTCGACCAGTTATGCGTGTCAATAGAAACTGAAAGACTAGTGCGAAGAGTTTGAGCACCACTCTAGCGTCATCAAATACGATCACCAACCATTATATCCCTTATTCTACTATTTAATGACAATATATTTTTACTGGATGAATTTTGTTCTTAATTTATATAAAATTTTCAATTTGGAAACACGCAACATAGGAACGGTTCAAGTGTCCGAAAACGGATGGCGAATTTAGAATCAGTGTACGGAAATCTAAAAGGTACAGTAATGCCATCAAGATCCCTCGATTTACTTTGGGTCCATTATCAGAGAAAACGACAAGTTAACTTATATTCTTTTAACCCCAATAAACCAACTAAATTGGGAATACGAATAAAGATTCAAACACTAAATGTGTATTCAACATCGCTCTGTTTTGAATCTTCATTGGCTAAAGAATCATTTCAAATGAAAGCCCGTTAATGAGAACCACACGGAACGATAGAACCTTTCATCCACATGAAACAAGAAAACCAGTTCCAAAAATTAAGACCTATCAGATTCCGTTCTAACAAAAGTTGTTAACTTTATTATAGGGAGACAAACGAAATATTACTATTACCGTGTACTTTTTATAGAACTTAGGTCTAAAATCTCAAGTGAATTACAATAAATTTATATGCGGAGAGGACCATATGGATAAATTTGGACATAGGTATTGTTGTACTCAAATCATCAAACTAGTGTGGCAAAAATTCTTCAGCGAATTGAAGCATTTCATAATTCTTCAATTCTGTATAAAGCTGATTAACAAAACAGTAAACCATGCTGTCCCGTACTAAAGTAAGTCGCGAAAGTGAGACTGTGCGATATCGAAGACGATCAACAGAAAATATAGAAGGATGAGGTGAACAACCATATTTATATATACCTTGGACCCTAATAACAATAAAAAGCATAATGCTTCCTTAGCTTGTTCTAAAGTAAATGTTTCGTGATTACTTCAGATAAAAGATTGTTCCCAGACAAATACATCTGCAACGTAAAAATATTTGTAACACTTTTCAAAAAATAAATAATTTCTAACAAAAATGTATGTCATATTTACTGACAAAATGACAAACTAGTAATAGTCAAATACACAAAACAAGCGTCCTGTAAGGATTAATAAATAATTTTATTTATAACTAGCAAATATAATAGCTGACGATGGAAAAGAATTTCCGATACATCAGTTTTCATTGGAAAAAAAGAATAATTTTAGTTTATCAAAAATACAAATTACCTTGCGCATCTCCAATGAAACTGTCGCTTTGCCAAGAGTACCTTCAAGATAAAACTTCATGCTAATGCGTTTCCTCTGATCTTTATCGATCCATTCAAGGTGTCTGTTGATAAAAGCTTTTTCGAAACAAATTTAATCATTAATAAAATTACGCTGTATGTCTGCGTCGCCCACGACGATCTGTTTCACCATAACCCTTGATATTTCCGCCAATCAAATTGATTACCTAGTTTATTTAATTTACAAATTTAATTACAATGCTACATATATTATCAATAATGGTGCCGGTGGTTATAGGTGAAACAATTTTACTTATTATTACAACACTCTGATCAATTGGGTGGTAATACTATTACAGTTAATTGTTAATCAAATGCACCACCAAAAATCTAATACAATTTCAGATTTTTAAATAAAAAGTTGATCTAGTCTATAAATTTGAATATCAAACAGCTCTCCTCATAAATTAAATATTTATCCTAATAAATGAATTTTCGTATGATAGTTTAATTAAATATAAACAATTAACAAGCAACCAAAAGCTAATCTTTAACATGAAACTTCTCATATTCCATGCAATCTGTGATAATCAGTGATACTAATAGGGTCGTGATTTATATGGGTTGGTGATACTAATTACTTTATATGATTTAGTTACTTTTTTATAAAGTTATTTTAAAAGGGCAAAATGTATTTATTTAATTTGCGTTATTATTGGATAACAATGGCAATTTTAATTAAGGATTTGAATAATAATTATTGATAAGACACTACAATCCATTAATAAACATTCAACATACACAAAGTAAAGCCGTTTCAAATCTTTAATTAAAATTTCTAAAACATTTAGCCATTGTTATTCCATAATATCTTAAATTCAGATAAATAAATTATCCCTTTTAAACTAATTTTATAAAAAAAGTACCATGATAACTAACAAATATAATAGCTGACGATGGAAAAGAATTTCCGATAGATGTACAAGAATGGATTTCTTAAAAAAGCTTTAGCAAAATTATTCTTCCAAAACATTAAATATCGAGAAAACAATCTCAATATCAGGTCAATCCACACCATTTATTAAACTTACACACTACGGGACTAGACAATAATTGAAAAACATTTTACCAATAAATAATTAGATTAAAATGAATTTATTTCATTTTTCCTGAAAATGAAGCAAATATACACTAAATGCGATCATTTCCATTCTCACAAAACCACAACTATCGATTGTCATTTGAAACAAATGATATCGTTATGAACTTTACAAGGTAATGGATACATATGATAAAGATAAAAATTGACAGCCAATGGATACAGAGGAAACGAATCTTTTGTAGAATGGAAAACTTCATACAAAAAAATTTACAACTCCATTTTGTAATTAAATAGTTACTAATAACACAATAGATTTATTATTGTGAGGAATATTTTGAATGTTTGATGTTTTGTGTTTGAATGTGTATGTTGATTTTAAAATGTGTCTCTCCTACCCAGATGGATGATTAATATTTGAATTCTTATTATCTAAAAATATGTTATGTTTAAATTTATTTTTAATTTCAAATAATTTTAAAATTTTAAATAAGTTAATTAATTTTTATAATTTTTAATAAATAAATCAAATTAATATTTTTTAAATAATTAATTATCATTTTAATTATTATCCAATAAGTTTTGAGTAAATATTTTATTAAAATATTTATTACTCCGTATGCTAAAAAATAATTTAATCAATTTAGTTTAGAATGCAATCGTAAGAAAGCTTTGACAAAGATTGTCTTAAGGACAATCAAAATTGTTGTTTAAATAAAAATATGAAAAGTCAAATTGGTGTTCTTAATAATTATAAAGCATGGAAGAAATAAAACCAAACATTTCTATTTATTATAGTTTAAACATTTGTGGATAATCGTTAAACGTTTTTTTTTGTAATTTAATCATTTATTGTCATCGGAAATGAGTAGATGTTCATAGTATGGAGAAAATTGATTGAGTAAAGTCTTCTAACATAGGTTTCTAAATTCCATGGATATATATATATATATACATAGAAAGTAGACTGAAAAAAAGAATGGAAAAAATATCAATTTATTATGAAAAAAATATCAATTTTATTTGAAAAAATATAAATTAAATTTGAAAAAAATCGTAATTTATTATGCAAATAGACTTCAAATATAAAATTTTATTCATAGTTATTTAAACTTCTTCTTTGGTGGCAAGCCGAATCGCAAACGTATTTTTAAAACATGTTTTTATATTAAATTGATATTTTCATATTAAATGTATATATTTTAAATACATATCGATATACAAGAGATAAAAATGATTATAAATATTTTTAAAATAAATTTTGACAGTAATTATGAGAGAATTATTGCCGAAGCAATGTTAATTAAGCTTCATAAACCATGCTTGAACGTGCGAGGTGATTCATCCAACCATAATGATGTTCCTACAATGAGATTGTTTCATATAAACCGATATTCTTTTCATATTAAATACGAATGCGTGAAAGCGGCAAAGATCGATTATTTCTAGCTCCAACGCCCAGATGTCTACATTCTACTAACGCGGCAGCCCTCCATCGACACGCAACCAACGCCCGTCATCCCCCAAACCATAAATCGTACCTTATCGTTCTTAACGCACATCTTGAATGTCCTATCGTAAACGCCCTGTGGACTCTCTGCAGAGAACAATTCCCGGAACACGTAGTAAGCGATGACACCTTCGACAAATCATTAAATCACAAACAGCGCTCGGTGATCGATAATCGCTCGTTACCGGTACAGAGGATTCCACCGAACACGACGACCGAATAGGACGTATTGACGACCGCCTCCTTCACTGAACACAATATTGATGATGAGAACACGCCTCGCGACACAATCACTCTCGCCACCTCTCTCGGACGACACACTCGTGCTGGGTACGCTCCTCTGGCCCGACTGATCGGTCTTGGCGACTTTGTTGGACGAATTGGCCGAGAAGAACAATCGCGGCACGCTGTTCCAGAGCACTTGGCGACACACGGACGACTCGGTCGATGAGGCTTGCAGAATGCGGCAGATGCGTCTCGTAATCATCCTGGCGATTGTTTCAATATTCCACTCGCTCGCGATTATATAAACAAACGGATTTCATCAGTTAAATTAATATTACAATATTCAAAAATCGATCGATCGATTTATTACCGACGTCGATATTTGAATTATTATTCTATAGTAACTGAATGTATTTCATTGTGATAATTATCATCACAGTAATTATTTGTTTTTGCTTTAAATTGTTTTATTAAAATGTCATTTT
Organism: Girardia tigrina; assembly: GCA_001938485.1. Classification (NCBI taxonomy): domain Eukaryota; kingdom Metazoa; phylum Platyhelminthes; order Tricladida; family Dugesiidae; genus Girardia; species Girardia tigrina. The sequence continues at coordinate 20,201 of MQRK01200133.1, forward strand.
AATTATTGAGATTAAGTGTTACCGATGAATTTCAGTTCACTTGACGAATTTAATTTTGCAAGTTATTTGTGAATTGCAGAAGATTTTTATTTTGGGAAAAAATTGATCGACAGGACATGTAAAAAGAATTTTGAGGAAAATATTTATGAAATTGTTATTATTGTTGAAAATGTTTTTTCGACAATTAAATCAAGTTTAGACCGAATAAAACTGAGCAAATTCGTGAAATATTCTTACTTCAAATATTTCGACTGTAATTTCTAACTTACAGGATTTTACAATATGTAGTCAATATTATCGGCATTTTTGGGAAACCGTGAATTTCATAAACAGCAGGCAGCAAAGTTAATTTCATGATTAAAATATTGATGGAAATTTATTTATAAATATATGTAAATTCATTTGTTTGCCAGTCTTCTTTCTATATTTTTTATACATTAATTTATAATTATTTTTTATGAAAATTTGTCCGTTTAACTTTGAAAAATTTCCAATTATTTATGAAAACTGTCGTTATTATATATGAAAAACCCTGTATAACGATACTTGAGATAATTGATTCTATAATTTTCAGTTAAAGTTATTCATTATAAAAAAATAATTTGACTAAATTTTCGTCAATTTTTATTTGATTAAACGATTCTTTTCTCGGAGTTACCAAATACAAAATGAGGTTGATGAAAACTTCATTAACCAGAGCTTATTAATATTAATATTTAAACAATAATCATACATAGATGTAATTATAAAAATTATTTGATTTTCTGAATAAAAATTATTTTAAACCAATTGTGAGATTATTAAAATCAATAAGTTAATTAAAATTTATTATATTGTTTATTAATTTGGATGATTTAACCCCCCCAAAAAGTTACGGATATATATCTTCAGAAAGTTACTTATATATTGTCGGTAATGATTATGTAATCACCAAGTCATCAATCATCATATAAAAACTCTTTATAAGAGAATCCAGGAACACAGTCGTAATGAAAGTGGAAAAAATATTTCTCTGCATAGAAAACATTATAAAAAGAAAATAAATACTCATAGCTTTCAAACCCTGTGCTCTGAATTTAAGAATTACTGTTAGAGAGTGACGCGTGAAGCTTTATATATGTTGGGGTATCGACGTGATATAAAATGCAAAATCAAAAATCAAGATTTAATAAAATATTTATTGTTGATATAAAATATGTACAATTAAGAACAAAAGTATATTTTTAAAAACAACTTAATCTTATTTAGGTGAATTTAAAATTGGGTAGGACGGAGAAACGAAATTCGCTTGCTCCAAGTAGATTTTAATATATATAAAAATATAATTATTAAAAACATATAATAATAATAATATTTTTCGTTTCGTACTTTAAATAAGAGCAATTTCAATTGAGTCAATTTTCTCTTTTTCTTTTTATTATTGCAGCCTTGGGTTTATATAGTAGACTGATAATTAAGGCTATTATCAGTCAGGAAATTGCTTTATAATTATTTCGGAGATTAAATTCCGAAAAATAATTACTGTTTTGACCTTTTAAATAATTTTTGTCCTTGTTCATTGAGGAATCTTTCCATTTTACAGTTCTTCTTTTATCTTTTTCTGTCTTTAGATATGTTAGGGTTTTTGACTGGATAAGGTGACCGTAGAATTTCCTGAATTTAAAATATATTTCACTAATAATCTGGTATTTTCAATTGGTTTCTATCTGACTACAATACTTCTCCATGTGGGTTCTAAAATAACATTTTCTTTCTGTGGCTGAGTCCACTATTTATTATGTACAAAACAAAAAATGAAGTAAGAGAGTTGACCAACGACATTCTAGGTACAAAGAAGTTTCGAAAAAGCTATATAAAAAGCTTGTGAAGAATATATATTAAAGAAAAGAATGGAAGTCGGAATAGAAACTATATGACAATATTCCTTGCTGATACCAGACCAACCCAAGAACAAAAGAACCGAAATGCAGTATGAATACGGCAAATATAGAGAAAACTCGTATACGACCTTATACGAACAGAGGGGACCGAAGTTGGAGAATTACCTCTATAAAATATACAACGTTCCTAAACCTGCTAAAAAAGAGAAAGAATGGATACAGAAAAGGAGTAATCTGTCGATCAAAAACGTAGAAGGAAAGCTACAACAAAAAACCGAAGATCCAGTAGACTATATAATCCAACAATGGTTCAAAGGAAACGACGAAAACAGACCACAGTTATAACCACTACCTCGAAGATGCAGCCACGGAGAATATGCAGAGATAACATTAAAATGACAGTCCTCATCATAGGGGGTACTACTGTGATAACGTTCATCCTAATAACGGTTACAATCATAATATGCATTGATGGGACAACACGAAAAAGATCGTATTCAGTGAGAACTTTTAGACCTTCAAGTATGATGACAATGATGATATTAGCAATAATAACGATGAGTAGCAATGAGCCAACAATATATCAATTCCATTGGAGAAAGTTATTAACCAAATATAATCATGTACAGATGGATACACAATCAGCGACAGTTATTCCAGAATCGGTTTTTATAATAACGGAACAACCTAGATTCGAGAAACCTTCTACAAAATGGAGAGCAGTTATTCCCTCAGTTTTGGTAATTTTACAAACAACCTATTCTTCCAGCCTACGTCAGAGCGAGAAATACGCACCATTAACTGGCACACCAGTATCGCAGTGAGTAAAGAAAGAATAAAATGGACAATGACCCCATGGTATCAAAACGTACGATGGTTACTACCGTTATTGTACCCGACAGCGAAATTCTTATATTTGTTAAAGAAAACGAAGGATGTCGTGCAAAAGGAGCAGGGTCACATAAGAGTGGGAAGCTCACTAATGAATAGGGATGAAATGTGGGTAATATTGAAGGAAGGGTATCATGTACAATCTCTACCGAAAGGAAAGTATTCACTACCCCTAAGAAATCCCGGGAATCCAAAAGCACAATTAGCAATATTGAAAACTAGACATAAAGACGGACATCGGTTCTCTATCTATTACCAAGAGTATAATATCAATGAATCGCGAATTATAATGGATGAAAGAGTACAAATGTTACAAATGTTATGGGAAATACACCGTGCCGAGTTACCACCTTACGAGTTGCTACGAGAATTGACGGAGATCAACAGAACATTGGTAGATAAAAAGAATAGTATGTCGGCAACAACTGAACCGAGCTATGAATCGTATGTACACTTAGGATTTGTAGAAGATTAGGAAATAACTATTACGTCAAGAAATGTTCAAGTGTTACGTCATTTGAAAAAAGGGAATCGAGTAATCATCGTTATCTGCGGAACAAAAGAAGGTACGAGTGTGGGAATAGACCATCCGAAAGGAACAATATGTCGACGAAATGGCACTTATATAAGAATATGAATGTTAGAAGTTCAGGTCGGAAAGAAAAAGACGGTTGTCAGAGATTATAGAGAAGCCCTCATCTACAGTGAAACGATATTTTACCCGATCAGAAATCAACTGAAAGCAACGGTGTATAGAGCCTACTACCTGAAATATCAGCGATCGCTGCGAGAACGAATAAACCTTATCAATCAATTTCAGAGCATCGACAACGGACAGGCGAATAAATTACGAGACCCCCTAATAATAAATTGCCCCACCTTCGACAAAAGACGAGAATTTGTATATCGTACAAGACCAGTATCCTTAATAGAGCACTCTCGCAGTTATCTACAAATCGATCCAAGCACGCCGATGAGATTAATAGTTACCTTCACGGCAAGGTATTAGGAAGCGAACTTTGCAATATATCATAAGGAATATCTAATCCAAGAGAAGCAAACGCGTGCGTTGTTCCCGCAGTATAGTGATAAGATGTATGAGCAAAACCAAGAATTGTTGAACCCAGTAGAATACCGGTATACCGATATGAGTAGTGGAGGAGAGAAAGTGCTATTAACCACAAGAACGTTGGATATTAAAGTCAGAAACATTACGAGTCGACGAATTCAACGGACAACGAGAAAAATTGTTAAAATTCAACGAAGAGAACGCAGAACAAGTAACCCGATAATTGTAATAATTATTGCAGGAGCCCTTGGTACTTTAGTCGCTATAGTGGGCATCAATTTGCACCTCTATTCCAAACGATATCAACGGCAAAAGAGAGAATATCGAAAGAAAAGTTTGACCGGAGGTATGACCTATACTCCACCGACAGGTCCTCAAAACTTAATACAACTTGAGATCGAAAAAGAGATTGAAGAGGACACACAAGCTAGGACGGAGCGCGAATTAAAAGAACTGGCAACGCGAGAAGGGACACTTGTTGAGTCGACGAGTTTACCGAGAATGTCGACTTGATTGAAGACCCTTCCGCACCTTGAGTTTCAACGGCCGATATGGGCAATCAATGATGAAGCGTTAACGCCGCGATTCGGATGTCGACCGAACACGATTGGGACATTCGTATGATGGTTATAACTGAACGGAACAATTGTAAATAAAAACTAACTAATTATATTATTGTGAATGGATCAAATTGCATGTTGACTGTATATTAAACTCAATGAACAATAGTGATTATTTAATCGACATTACGTGATTGTTTATCTATTTATTGCATGCAATTTATTTATATCTTCTTTTCTTTTCTTTTCGTCTCCATCCCCTGTAAGTAGGGGGAAAATGGGCATTCGGTCCCACCCCCCCCCTGGCCGTAGCCATGGCAACGATATGGGTTATCGTGGTTACCATGGCAACCGACCCGATTACCATAGCAACGGTCGC